>VDFB02263491.1:0-200668 GCA_007258455.2 Sequoia sempervirens
CCTTAGATTTTGACCTATTATTATCCCCCTTTTTCTTACCACTTTTTTCCTTGTGACTACCTTAAACATACAATGCAACCTTAGAATCCTCATCCTTGGATCTCCTCGTCATTTATTTATTTAGAAAACTAGCAATAAGAGAATCCATCTTAGGCTTTATAATACCACCTATAATGTCATCACCCTTGACAATTCTGCACTAGGTTTGGGATATTTTTTAGATTGCAAGAATCAAGTAGCCCCTCCTATAAATTACAGTGTGCCTAGAAAAAAAATTTCATGTGACTTGTAATGCCCCACCACGCACCCTAGAGGAAGTTGCACTACTACTTAAATGAACCAAAAAAATTTTGTTTAAGCACAAATAATATGTAAGAGGAATACACATTGCCAACAACCTCTAAGGCCAATGACAAGGATTACTTTAAAACCCAAACAACAAATTAAACATTAATATAAATCAAACATTAATCACTTAAGGAAATGAGACAACATACATTCCATACAAGATAAATTACAACAAAGGATAAGAAATACCAAAAGATTTCAATTAACAATATTTAAACAATATGATTACAACACTCATTCCTTGAATGAGGTAATTCCAAAGAGCATAATTACAAATTACAAATTCCACCTCGATGAAAAATGAGGGGTAACAATATGATTACAACACTCATTCCCCGAATGAGGTAATTCCAAAGACCATAATTACAAATTACAAATTCCACCTCAATGACAAATGAGGGATAAAAGAATATAATATCAACTGAAAAGAACGAAGCCAGAAAAGCAACTGCATCCAATGAGCTCTCCAACATGAAAGACTCGCCCCACGAGCAAGAGCAAAAAACCAACAGAGGAAGGTGCACGTTCCACCCAACCAAGTGAAACCAAAAGGCTCACCCCCCGTGCTAGGAGATAGTAACAAGGATTTCTAGTCAAGACCAACTACCTCTAGACAAAGGCTAAACATAACTGAACTGACTCAAATACCAAACAACATCACTTAACACAGTACGAAAACTCACAAGACAATACATTGCTTCCAGGTTACATAGGACAAATACACCATTGTACAACACACAATAACTGACTAACTGCTGACGTAGGAAGAGTGTCATACATAAATTGCCATGAGTTACCCTAGCTCAACCTTCCTAGGCTACCGGACCCCCATCATGGGTTACCCTGGCTTGCCTCTACCGGCCGCTGGACCCTCATGCAAAACTATGCGTCTCATCTCATCTCGAACCTTAATAACGCATACATCATGAGGGAGGCCTTCATTAACTTTATTAGTGTGAAGTTCCCCATTAATTCTTTTAGATTATCACTTGATTAAACCCTAAGTGAGTTACCCTAACACCTCTTTGGGCGTCGGACCCCCACAAAGGGCCACTCTCCTATTGACAACACTGGGATACAAAGCCCCCAATCTAAGGGTAGACAACATGCACAAACTGATGACCAATTTCGACCTTAACACATAAGGTCAAACAACCCGTTCATGGTACTCGGGTATCCATGACATACCACATATCTCGTTTATGATAACCGTGTAACACAACTACCACCATGTGCACTACCCAAAACAATCACAAGGTTGACTGACATACCGACAACCTTTACTTTTAAAATGACAACCTCAATGGAAGACTATCATAAACAAATGATTTAAAGGCCCAACATCGGGAATACCAGAAACAACACTAGGGAAGTATTACAGGCATTTTTAGAAAAACAACTAACATTAGGATTTCGTAAATCCAATTCACCCAACAGCATAGTGCATGCAATTAATTAAACAAATCATATTCCTTTACACTTACACAAAAGGGAAAACAATTCACGTTGGTGAACATTACGAAATTCAAAGCTAAGCATTTGACTTTATTTGTTCGATCATTCAAGTTGATTAAATATAATCTTCGAAATAAATAAATCCTTTACTTACAAAACAACAATTTCACATCTATTTAATCAAATATTTTAATCCTCTTAATCAAGCAATTTAATTACACTTAATAAATTATTTAAAAAATCATAAATATAAAAATATACATATATAAATATATTTAAATTAATTATTATTTAAATATTATAATAATATTATACATATATACTATATACTATATTATACATATAATATAATATATTATATTATATATATAATATATATATATATTATTATATATTAATATTAATATAATATTAAATAATAATTATAAAATAAACATAAAAAAAATGAAATCCAAAGTTTCGTTTGGAATCCACGAAGCCCTAAAGGTTGCAGCCTATGTGAGCTTCACACAGTCCGTGGTCGTTCTAGCTACGGCCTGTGTGAGCTTCACACAGTCCGTCACCTTACGGCTGCGGCCTGTGTGTGGTTCACACAGCTCGTGGCCGTTCCAGCCATGGTCTGCGTGTTCCACACACAGTCTGTGGCCTTACGGCCATGATCTGTGTGGTGGCGGTGGGGTTTGACCTCCCACCCCACAACAACAAAACAAAAAAATAATTTTATTTTTTTATAAATTCCCTATGTTTGTCCATGGCGGAAATACAGGGCATTTTCTGGGTTTAACCCGAAATCCAAAATTTTCAAATATAACAAATATATATATATCTAGATTTTGATTTCAAACTTAAATTGTGAAATTAATCCAAACCCATTTCAAGAACAAAAATTATTTTCAAAAACAACAAAATGGGTTTTCAAAATCTAGTTCTAAAATAGAGTTTTCTTTTATTTTCATTCTATTTCTTGGTGTAAATTTCTTGTTTGGTTTCTATTTCCAAATCTAACTACAAGTTTGCAATTTGAGAGCATTCCAATGGATTTCCATTGAATCATAACTATATTTTCAATCATTTAGATTCCATTCAAAATGAAACAAGAAGTAGAAGAAAGAAGGATGAAACCTTGTGTTTTCTCCAAGCTTGAAGTCCTTCAATGGAGGTTTGCCTTTTCTTTTCCAATTCAGCTTCACCAATTTTCAATCCTTCTTCCCCAATTTTTCAAGAATTCAAACCAAGTATCCATCCAAAAATCCCAAAAGCCCTCTTTTGCAACCAATTTTCCCATATCCAAAAATTGAAAGAAAAACCCTAAATGAAAATATATATTCTTTTTTTCAAATTTTCCAAATTCAAATTCAAATCCACTTCAAATTCAATTTCAAATTCACATTCAAATTCAATTCAAATTAAATTGCAAATTCAAATTCAAATCCAAATTTAATTCAAATTCCAATTTCAATTTTTAAATTCAAAAACAAATATCTTTTACCAAAAAAAGTCAACTATTTCCAAAAATATCTTTTCTACCCCAAAGTCATTGCATTGAAAATATTTGGAATTTTAAATAACTTAAACAATTTTCAATTTTCTAAATAGAATTCAACATATTTTAAAACCTTCTTTTCACACAAACTAATTTAAATCTTTTAACACTTTTAATTCAAGGAATAACTTAATCAATTCCACAATTAATTTAATTAATCAATAAAATAAATCTAAGCCAGTATTAGATTATTTTATTAACTAAATTAAATTAATTAATAAAGTAACATTCCTAGCATTATAATCAAAAGCATTTAATCAATAGTTAAGCAACATAAGCCATTTAACTTGAATTAAAATAAAGAACACGGAGACATGGCAACATAACAACCAACCCGAGGACACACTATGACTAGGGTGGTGGCTTGACATAGAAAAAACCTAGCTACTATCTCCCAATCAATTTCCATCGGACAAGGGACACGCTCAGACCTGTGGCACCAGGTGGAGTCAATGTCCTATACCTGCATCCTGCAACAACACGAGTGTCGAACATACATAAAACATAATAAAACACATCGTGAAGAGGAAATCACAGAATCACAGGGCACTCGCATGCGAATGATGTGATCCCGTCCCCTTCACCAATACAGTATCACTAACTGACGAAGTTTACATCATTAACATAATCAAAACACAAGGCATCATAGAGAAAATATTGTCTAATTAACAAGGCACAAAATGGAGGGGTGTTACATGACTAGTGACGCTACTATGACAGGCCCTCATGTACCATGGGGACAGAGGGGATACTAGACCTTGTGACCTCTTGCCTACAACAGGATGCTTTAGCCAATCAAGCTAGGCCCTCCACCCCAAAAAATTGTATGATATTAAGTTTATGATCCTTTAGTTGTTGGCCCTATAGGCAAGAAGCCCCACCACTTCACCAAAAGGGTCTCCCCTTCACACCAAGGCCAAATAGTCTCCATTGTTGACGCGGTAGATAAATACCCCATAATTTTTTAACCTTGGTTGTTGGCCCTACAAGTAAGAAGCCCCACCACTTCACCAAAGGGTCACCCTCTATTTTTTGGGAAATTGAGATAAATTTTGGAAATTGAATTAAATCCTTATTTAATAGACTTATGAAGAGCTAAAAAGGCTTGGACCAGGGTGGCCATCACCCCTATCCCACCTAATTAGACCCTAAATTTTAAATCTTATTGTTGGCCTCAATCTGTTTAAGAATTCAAAACCATTTATCGACCTATCTGAATGGTTAATGTGAAATATGTTCAAACTCATATAAATATAAGATCTTCCCTCCCTTTGAACATCTAAGCCATCTAATAGAATTTTATGACTTCGGCATCCAAAAGGAAACTAATACAATATCAAGAGCGGAATAAGCAGAAGATCTACAACATAATTACATTCAATTACAAGTTTGTAATGTACATCAACAAATTCATGATCATGTATTGTAAGATGTTCCATATTTAAATGTTTGTTATTATTATGATCACTAACACTTGAAGGATCTCCAAGCATCCTCCTATTTACCCTTGTATACATGAGAAAACTGACTTCAATCCAACAAGGATATCAAACCTAAGTGGTAAGTTCCAATTGTTCTATTTATCATTCATATTTATTTACTTTTCTTTTCTCCCACAAGATCACATGATTTATATCATTATCATCATAACCATTTGTGGAGGTGGAAACATCAAAATGGGGCTTGATCAAGGAAATCCCCTATAAAACACAACCCTTCTCCCTTTTGTCTATCTTACAAATTATAGGTTTAAAGTTTATTGAAGTGGACTTGAGATCTCAAGGATCCAAAACCCTAGTTCATGTATTCATGCACTACTTATCAACAAATTAGGGAAAGCTAATTATTTATAAACTATCAAACTTTGAATCTATGATTTCATAATCAGAGACATGTAGACTTTGCTCCACATGTACTAGCTTTGAAACCTTGAAATTTAACACTTTTGTACTAGGAAGCCCAACACCCCTATTCTACCAGTTTAACCTCAAATTTTGAATGTCGGGTTCTTCTTTGTCTACAGTCTCCATATTTTTTTCTTGTTTATATCTTTATGTTCTACATTTTCTAATTTTTGTAACAATTTGTCACTTTAGTCTTAATTCTCCTAGTTCAATATATCTTCAAATCAATTATCACATCTCATCATCAAACAAAAAGGGACCAAAACCCTAACTATCATATTTGGCTCTCCCTTGAGGACAACAATCAAATAGTGTCTCTTGGTTACTTTTATGTCCCTCAATGTTTATGGCGGAATGAGTGATTTAGGTTAGGTACTTGGATTAGATCCCATTTCACCATCTTACACCACCACTAATTACAATAATTAAATTCTCATTAAAAAATACATATATCATCTTATTCAAGATTAACATCAATAGATCCTAGCTAACTCAAAAATTAAATTAAAGGAATTTAAATTCTCAACTACCTAATCTCATCCTTCATTTTCAATGAATAAAGTTTCATTTAAATATACAACTTGTTACAAGACTCTTAGTTTGGTATATTTCATCTATTCTCTTCCACAAACTATATGTGGAAGTTTCCTCGAATAAATTTAAGAGAATGGAATCAAAGGGACATAACCAAATCGTTACATGAGCTTTTTTATCAATCTTCCTCTAGTCTCCATCCAATACATATGTAGGATTCTTATTTTATATAAAGACTCTCCTTTTATCCCTTTTCAATATCTAGACAAGATGTGTTTATCATGATCTCAACCACATGTATCTAATTTGTACCAAATCACAAAATGGTCCCACTAAATCATAAAAAATCCTAACAATATTCCAAGAAAGGCATCCCTCACTCTAATCAAGTTAACAAGGCTTTGATACCAATTCTTAAAAATTAATTTTATGACACAATGAAAACATTAACATAAGTGATCAAATCCAATAAAATAACTAGTGATAAATCATGTACTAGAATAAAAAGAGTATCTAAATAAGAAAACATAAACCGAAGATAACACCAATATATATGTGAGGAGGGTAAAGAAACTCTAACACCAAAGAGAGCGCAATATTGAGTTAATCTTGAAATATAGAGTACATGGATACATTTAATTATCCCTTTAATCTAACATTATTTCAATGGCATATCAATACTTCAACTTGTAAGATCCTTACACACTACTAACCATATGCATGCTTTTATTCACTATGTAGGGTACAAAATTGCTAAGTATTATTAAAAAACATGAACTAAGTGATCAACATGGAAAGATACCTTGTGAAATGTGTCTAGGAGTTACAATCATCATTCTAAAAGCTTCAAGACCCTTCTCATGAACTTGATCATCCAAATTTACTAAGGATAAAAATAGCCCACCGGAGGATAAAACAATAATTATCCAAGTCCAAAATAGACAACCAATTTCTTAAATATCATTATAAATGCTTCATTGCACCTCTTACAATGTCATATATGCTTCGTGCAATGATATAAAGTGTCATAGATCCCCTTCCACTTCATACCAAGTGTCCAATTATGTCTTACAATGCTTCCTCCCACAATATTCCCCTTACACATAATATTACCAAACATGCAAAAGAAAATTCCCCTTGACATGTGCCTCCAAATCCTACATGGGCATCATTTTCATGATCTTTGAAGATGAACATAAAATACTATTTGAGAAAATATAATCCTAACATGGATCATCACATTATTTAAATAGGATTTTTAAGGTGAATACTACATCTAATTCTAACAAAACAATTCAAAACACTAACCAATGAGTACTCTTCAAGATGAGGTATCATAAACAAAAGCCAAAAGTAACACTTCTATTCATCAAGAGCTGAGAGATATTTATAAAATGGACCAAGCCCATATTTTTACAACAAGTTTAATCCTTGTGCAATGTTAACCAAATGGAACCCAAGAGAATTTATAAAATAATGAGAGGAGTGGAAAGTAGAAATATTAAATGTACATGAGAAACTAAATTGATGACCAAGGAGTGTGCATAGGTGGTTAGGAACTTGGCCACTACTCTTAGAGCCATGATAGCCTCAATATGATGCATGTAGTGTATATAGTACTATGGTGAGAGGAATCCATAGAATCTAGTAGAGAAGATATATTTATCTCCCATTATGTATATTCAATGGTAGTTTCAATAGTGGTCCATTGGAGTGGTGGAGGCATGTGTTGGGCATAGGTAAAAAAACCATCTTTATATAATACTATATGAATTGGAAGGTCAAATAAACTTAGGCGAGAGTGATTTTGACATTGTTGAAAGGAGAAGCACCTTCTTACGTGAATATCTTTGAAAGAAGGTTTGACTAAATTTTACAAAGGAAAGCTTAATAAGATATGAACCATTAAATCATTTTCTATGTCAAGGACCAATACAAAAAGGATGCTAAGTGGTATGAACTACAAAAAGACCTAAAGAGGATAAAAATGACAAAAGAGAGTGGGACCCATAATGGTGTTAGGCCTACTACCATATAAGAGAGAAATATGTTGAGATCCAAATTGTCTTATGCTACTTGAAGTCCATGCATGACACATCTAAAAGAGTGCTAACATGGAAAATGCTTTGAGAACCTTCAAAAAGAGAGGATCAAAATGAGTTGTTCTATTATAACTATAATATTATAAAGGAATACACCCACGTCATTAGATTTGATGATAAATGTCCCACAAGAAGTCTTAGCTACTAAGTCATAAAAGTGACACTAAAGGTTGCGAAAGAAAATTTGATATAATATTTAGGACCCATTCAAATAAAAGGCTCACAACATGAAATCTTCTAGACCATCCAATATAACTATGAATGCTTACTATAAGAGTTTGCAACCAACTTGGCCCAAGCAACCAAATGTCTTGTTAATGAATCCAAGGAACTAAAACCTAAAAATATTCACTAATACCATATCATTCATAGATCAAATATAAATTCTTTTATATTATTGAGAAGATCCCAAACTTGAAGAATGGAATATTATGCATTACTAAGGAGAATCTATAGCTTACAAAAATACATCATCTAAAGGGAACCAAAGGAATCCATCTATGTACACATGGAAAACTCAAAGGGAGGTTGTGTGAAAAACACATTGTAGTACCTTTTTCCACTCATTGTGATGTTGTTCCTCATATGATATTTATCTACCATCTCACACTTATAAATCTAATTGTGCTTTGTTACACAATGATGTCAAGTACTTTATGATAACTATACCTCAATATTTCACATTGATTATTTAGCAATCCACGAAACTTCATTTTTTAATCTCACGTTACATGGTGACATTTGTGCTCTTGGTGATGACTTTTTATAAGATAACTTTGATGGATTTAGTGATGCTTTATTGCTAATAATGATTACTAATGAGTAAATTTATAATTACTTTGAGGGATAGAACATTATATTGGTTTGATTCCTCTTACTTGTTCTATAAGTACTTTATAGCTTTGACATGTGATTGTATAGTATTTTTTTTTCTATAGCATTCTTAAGGAGAGATTGAACCTCTACAAGTATCCTATTATCATATATTTTTCTTGTCTATCCTCTTCATCTCTAGTCCATATAGTTGATATTATCTCTACTCCTATGAGACATAAAGTTGTCAAAAGGGTATATACCTAATCCTTCTCCAATTCAACCTATATTTTGTAAGTACTTTAATTCACGTGATTATCAAATAGTGTTACTATTACCAATAGATGGTTGGAGTGTAGAAAGTTATACCTAATTAACTTAATCTTATATTTCATACTCATTAAAAATCAAATAGGGATCAATAGGTTACATCTAGTTATGTTATTTCATCCCCTTTGGAACTTAATTTCTTCCTCATTCACCTACTCTAACTAATAAGGCATTGAATGAATTGATAGTATTCACTAATTGTAGAACACACAAGTTAAAATAACATTTCAAGAGCTATTGTGCACATCACCTTTATATTTAAGGAAATAATGCAAAAATATTTAGAGAAGAGACATGTAGTCTTATACTACTCCACAAACACTAGCTATCTTAATTGTATTCATTGAATTCCAACTCAATACAATGTTTTATTTGATAATTTATAACTTCCACCTAACTAAATTGTTAATGAGAATTTATCTCTACTTATTATCGTGAAGTTTGAATACATAAGCATTAAGTGTGCCTTGGTTGATAATGGTTATAATTTGAATATATTTAGTGAGAATTATTTGAAACAAGTTTGAATGTGGATATGAAAAAATTAGAGAAAACTAACCTTACTATTAATGGTTTTGATAATCCTAACTGAAACTTTATGGGCCTTATTTGGCTTCCTATTATGACTAGTCCACTTAACACTAATTCACCATTTCATGTGATGCCTGATTGATTAGCTTATAATATATTATTAGGTTGGTTCTAGATCCATGACATGTATAATGACCCCTAACTAAAATATTCATATAAATTGCTCAAACTTGGAACAACGCAATGAAAATCAACCAAAACATTCATAAAAAATACTTAGATCTAAATATCCACATATATAAATTAGTTGGAAGAATATATTGCATTCAAATAGTTCATTCAATGACTATAATATTTATTCCTTCAATTGTCTATTGATAACAAAGATTAGAATAATCATAAATATATGAAGACAAATATTTTGAATACTAAAATTCTCAAACACTAAAATCTACTAAACTTGAAGTGAAAATGCAACCTCTATGAAATTTCCCTTATAAATCTAAAGGAGTTTTGTCCTTCAAACTCCAAGAAAGCAATAGGGTTTCGTCCACTATTGGGAAAGATGTGATTTACACCTTACATAACATTAATAATATACAATAAATAAATAATTGTAATGTATCTAGAGATGTGGATACCACATGGGATAGGCATTCTTATGGACACTTGTATGGTGTATGTAATATCAGAATAAGTATTAAATGTGGAAATTACATAGGACAAATATTTATCTTGAGAATCAAGTTGGGATAAAATATTTAATGTTGGAATCATGATTTAGTGAGCCCATGGTTTAAAGTTGCATGGTTTATGTAATACTAAATGTTTTTTTAGAGTTTGTCTTATAGAAGCAAGAACATGAGTAGTTGTTGAGTTCAATTGGATTGAGCATCACTTGTAGGTTTTCTATGTGATTATATGAAGTACAGATTAGGATGTGTGATTACATGGTTCCCATTTTCTTGTTCCCATGGAGGAGTGCAAATTATTATTCTTTAGAGGCCTTGTATGGAAACTTTGTAAGTGTATTGTAATCTTATTCTTGAGATAAGACACTGAGTTATGTGTGTATTTTTGGAGGGTGAGTTTAAATTCTTGAAAGTGTTTTCCTAGGGAATTGTTGATGTTTAAATATGCACTTTAAACTTGCACCCTCATACAAACCTACATCAATATGGAAAATTTTGTAATTGTAGAACATGGTTTGTGAGACAACCTCCATGATTTTAGAGTTCAATTTTTTTAGGATATTTAATGAAATCCTAAACTTTGGGGAAGAGAAGAGAATAAAATGAATGAAAAATAAATATAATTTAAAGAGATTAAAAACTAAATACAGAAGCCCTCTCATTTGCAATGAATTAATGTACATAGGATTCAAAATATGAAACAAGATAAAACACAAATGCAACAATGAAAAGAAACAAGGGCATAATCATTAATCTATAGAAGGTCAATAGTTCCAAATTTAAATAAGGGCTACATGCACAAATAAGAAAATGGAATATTAATCTAAATGATCTAAATGAAAGAAGTCTGAAGCTGTGATAGGTCGAAATAGAGTGTTAGAAATCAAGCAACAAGTTAAAAGAGTGCAAATAAACAACTTAAAACAACCTACACCTCAAGATTAGCCTAAGTTGGAAACAAAACAAGACAAAACGAAATGGAACTTTATACCTTGCGTTGAGTCGATCCTTTGGTTGGCCCTTCGATCTTTGACATGTATGCTCCTTGGATGGCAAGATGCAAGCTAGATGAGGATGTGAAGATGGATGCAAGTGGATGAAAATGTGAAAATGGCTAAGTAGAGGTTGAGAAACAAAACTGCAAGAGTTTGGCTAGCACAAATGATCTCCCCAAAATGAGAGAAAGGGGTATTTATAGGATTTTTGGGAAATCCTAGGGGAAATGGACGGTCAAGATTGATCCACCAAATATCAAGATGTAGGGCTAAGGTGAGTTGAGAACTCACAAGCCCTCACATCTTGACATGTGGCATGTGAGAAGCCCTAAAAGGTGAAGTGGACATGAGGTGGAAGGAAAAGGACATGACATGGAGAGGGGTACAAAGTACCTTAGGATTGGACAAGATCTCCTCATAAAGGAGGTCCTTGTCCCCATGTGGGTGAAAGGACAAGTGGAGAATTAAAAATTCCTCAAAATATCATATGGGGAGATGGGAAGAATTTTAAATTCAAAGAGGGTGCGATGGGGAGTTAAAAGGTGAGATTAAAATTCACATGGGAAGAAGGAGCCTAGGACAATAAAAAGAATTAAAAAATTCCTTGGGGATAGAGAGTTGACTAAAGGGGGTGATTAGGATTGTGCAAGTGCCCAGTTAAGATTAGTGTGAAAGATTAGAAGAGGGTTAGATTTCACATGTGACTTGATGTGACAAGTCAAAGATCACATGGGAAAGAGTAAAATGAATTAGAAGAGGGTTAGGTGGCTAAGAGAGATTAGAGGCCAACTTGCAAAAGTTGGAGGATGTGACACATCCTAATCAAGGATTAGGCATGTGCACATCCTAATTATGGGATTAGAAGAAGGATTAAGATTAGATAAAAATGATGGAGGATGTGACATGAAGGGAATTAAATAAATGGAATATTTACTTAATTCATTTGATGGAAGGAGGATTAAAGAGATAAGGTATTATTGATTAAATACCTTAGGGATTTAACAAAAATTAAAAGATATTAATTAAATAATAATGGTATTACTTGAGTGAAAATGTGAAAGGGATGAATTTGGATAAATTAATTGTCCAAATTTAGACATCTCACAAAGCAATTTGCATCTAAATTTATTTACAAAATATATTTAATAGAAATATGAAAAGTCAAATTGACACAGTCACAATATTGTTTATTACACTGAAGGCATTCCCTATATGAAACAAATGACCTACTTTTTAAAATCAACAATTCAGAATTGAGAAAAATGATGCAAGATGATAGAATTAATCTCAACTATTTGTATATTTAAGAATGTTTTTCATTATCTTTGTTTAGTTCTGTTGTAAATGGGTGTTATTCTTGTCATTAAATATTGTTGATGATCTCTTTGTCTCTTATGTAGGCTAGGGATTGAGGTTTGCTTTCAATCAAATGATAGGCACCTCTATCAACTACATTGGTATAATTATTAACATTGAGAAGGACCCACTCTAAATTTGAACCCAAATCCAATCCATTTTCGTGTATGGTCATTTTGTAGTTACCTTTTTGTTCACCTAAAATTCAAGCTTGGTGCATCACAAAATTACGAAAGAGTTAGCTTGTCATTGCTCATCTAGAGTATTTTCATGTATTTAATTAGCACCTTGGGGGTTCACTTGAATAAAATGAGTTAAATAATAAAAAAATAGTTTTACTTTTTATTTTAATTAGTTATTAATTTAATAAGTTTATTATTAATTATTTTTAAATTAATAATTACTAATATTTGGATTTTGATATATTTTGACTTTGCATTTAGTTTATTCTATTTTAATTTGTAAATTAGATTTAAGTTTAAATTTATTTTAATTATTTATCCCTTTTTTATGTAATTACAAATAATAATTAAATGTTATTAGAATTAATTTAATTTATAACTATTTGTCTTATAAAATTTTAATTATTATAAAATAATAATATTTTGTTTTTTGTATTTTAATTTATATAATAAAATAATTTTGCAAACTTAAAATCTAAATTAAAATCTATAGAGCAAGAGAGCAAGATAGAGAGTGAGAGAGAAACCAAGTTTTGATTAGTTGTTTTGTGCCAATAATCTAAGGATAGCATGTGTCCCTAGGGAGTTATGCTCTAGATAGCATGTCATTTGATCAAGGATATGATAACTCACTTTTAAGACCTCTCGAGTGTATCAATAATACACTAAAGGAGGAAAATAGAGAGAGAGAGAGAGAGAGAAGAAAGAGGAGGACAAAAGGGATTATATCCTTTATCTCTCTCTAGATATATAACTTTATATCCCTCCATATCTCCTTCTCTATTTGTCTCTCCTTCTTTCTATCTTTATTTCTCCCTCTTCCTCTTCCTCTCTCCTTCCATCTCTATCTCCATCTCCATATCAAGCTCTATCTTCCTCTCTATCTCTCTCCATCTCTCTCCTTACCTCTCCTTGTATATCTCTCTCTTCCCCCTCTATCTTTCTCACTATATCTATCTCTCTATCTCTCCCTCTTTGTATTCTTATCTCTCCCTCCCTCTCCCTCTCTCCCTATCGATCCCTCTTTCTATATCTCTCTACTCTATCCTCTCTATTTCTCTCTTCCTATCTCCCTATCTATCTAGCTATCATATCTCTCTCTCTCTCTCTCTCTCTCTCTCTCTCTATATTTATCTCTCCCTCGGGTCTCTTTATCTCTCTTTTATTCACTCTATCTCTCCCTCCATCTCTCCTATTCTCTCTCTATATATATCCCTCTCTCTACCTCTTTCTATATATCACTTTATATATCTTTATCTTGCTATCTCTCCATCTCCCCCCCTCTCTCTCTCTCTTATTCACTCCATATCTCTTACTATATATATGTGTGTGTACATATATAATATATATATATATATATATATATGTGTGTGTACATATATATATACATATATATATATACATACATATACATATATATATACATATACATATATATATATACATATATATATACATACATATATATATACATACATATATATACATACATGTATACATATGTATATATATATGTACATATATGTACATATATACATATGTATATATATGAACATATATCAACATATATATATATGTGTGTGTGTGTACATATATGTATGTATATATATATGTATATATATACATATACATATATATACACATATATATACATATACATACATATATACATATATATACATATATATATACTCACTCCTCTCTATCTCTTTCCCTATCCCTCTTTCTCTTATATCACCCTCTATCTATATATTGAGATATCTATCCCTCTCCCCCCTCTTCTTCTTTCTCTCCCTCTCTACCTATCTCCCTCCCTCTTTCCCTCTCCTTCTCCATCTCTATATCTACCTTCCTCTCTATCTCTATATCCTTACCCCTCTCTCTCTCACTATCTCTTCCTCTCTCTCACTCTTCCTCCCTTTATCTCTCCCTCTCTCCCTATTGCAAACATAACATGATTTTGTTCCTAATGAGACTTGATTATGTTCTTAATTGAGAGGTTTTGTTTTGTTCGTGTTTGGATCCCTATAAGTGGATGCATAGTTGATTTGAAGCTATCACTTATCCATTGAGACCTTTTTTGAACAAAAAAATCATTTAATAAATATCCTACCAATTGACCAAATATATACAAAAAAAAATAGACCAAAACTTTTCCTAATTGACATTCCACACCTCTTCAACATACCCATTGCAGACCAAGGTGTGATTTCTAGTTAATGAATAATTATTACAAAAGTATTTGCCATGAAAGGCCCAAGCTTTGCCAACAAATATCCAATCTAAATCTAAATCTAAATGGCTAATCTAATCCTAATATTTAATCTCTAAATTCCCTTGTTCTAATGAACAAGTTATAATATATAGAAGAATAGAAGAAGATTAGAATCTAAGAAGGAAAAATCAATCTACTTTGTCAAACACATATTTAAATTTCTATTTTTTTTCTTTCTTTGCCTTACTCTTCTTTTTGTATTCGACAACATTTACAAACCTTTTACTTTATTATCCTTTTTTCCTATAGATGAAACTTTTATTTCTAAAATAATTTAAATGATATAAAATCATTTTGATTCTAAAATCCTAAAGGCCCACTTTGCATTTTCATCACCCCTTTTCTCTTTTAAACATTAAAATAAAATCAAAACCATTTAAATCTAGAGTGGTTGGAAAATAAATCTATATAAACTCAAGAAAATTTGTGACTACATGATACAGAGCTAGGAGGATTCAACAAAACATCTCACAAACCTTCAACAATAATTCAAAGCAATCTTTGTATAAAACATGCTATTAGGCATTCTATATCACATTGGAAACATAGCCATGGCAGCCCACAATTTAATGCAATGAACAGACATTAATAACTTCCACAAAAAAAATGATGAAGCCAATCTCTCCAGTGAGATTGAATAAAACATAGTTATAGACTTTTCCTCCAATTTTTATGAAGATCCAACAGTGGAAATGAAAGTCATTGCATTTTTCCCAAAACTGCAAACCCTAGGTACAGTTCAGACCTGCCCTCACAAAAATGGTCATAACTTATTCAAATCTTAATAAAATTTGATGAGACTTGAAGAAAATGAAAGTAGATTCACATGGAAAAATCCAATTGGTTTCAGATCCAAAATATAGACTTTAAAATCTATACCATCACTTTTTTTAGACTATAAATTCTATACAATATTGTTAGAATAGGCAATCTCACCAAAATAGTCATATCTTCCACAAAACTCAATAAAATTCAATGAGAAAAAAATAATTGGAAACTATAAATTGATATATTTCCACCCATATATTATTATCCATTATTTGAGTCCACACCATGCCGTACAAATCACAAGGTTAGTATGGAAACAATGTAAAAATCAGAAAATGCACACAAAACTTGAAGTTGACATTCATCAAACTTCAAAAATAATGTCTCCAACCCCCAATTCGTGTTTTTGAGGGTGTATTTATACATTTCCAACCAAAACCAACCATTTTCAACTACCTTTTGATTATTTTGTTGACAAAACACCTTAATGACACTTTTTGACAAGTTGTTTGACAACTTTCTTGAGCAACTTTTACAATTTTTACAATATACAACAACTATAAACATTATTTGACAAATGACTTAAAATATGACTTCCTAAGAATCAAAAACCTCTAAAATGGTTTTATAAACCTTATTATAAGACCCAATACACAAAATAGAGAAATTATTTACAAATGGCCTCATGGAGGCAAGAAATCAAACAGGTGCTCCTGCACCAAACTCCCCAGGGGAAAAGAATTCAATCCCCTTTGAATTGTCTTCTTCCTGATCTTCCGGTTCCTTTGCACTTTGTCCTTCATCTTGGAAATTATCCCTAGGTCCTTCTTCCTCTTCTTCTTATACCATCTCTTCTCCATCATCTTCTCAACTTCTAGGCTCCAAAACTCCATTTCTTGTGTATAAACCTCAGTAGCATCATATATATCTTTATTCTCATCATTAGAGTACCATATAGCAACATGTTTACCATAACCATAACCTGCAGCATAATCTTTCAAACCTTCATATACTTCATTAGAAAACAAATTTGCAACATCTTTATTAACAACCTTATTATCAACAACTTCATCATGAATATCAACATCAATTTTATCAACTTTATCATCATCAACTTGAGTATCAATACCAAGGTTATCGGTAACATCAACAACCTTCTCAACTTGTTCATCAAATACTTGAGTACTAACAACAACCATATCACTAATCTCAACATCAACATTTTCATTAACCAACAAAGAAGTTTGTTCATCTTCAAACACAATCGGAATATCATGCATCTCAACTTGTAACTTACCTTGCTCAACTTGAACAGTAGATTCAAACTTTACCTCTACCTCATTTGTTGACTTCTTTTATTTTCGTTGCTTCTTCATAATCTTCTTTAGAGGCCATCTTAACCTCTTTGACATTGGTATATGCCAACTCCTTAGTGCTTCCTTAAGAAGTTGGTTTTATTTGGCTAATCTTTCCACCCTTTTGCTCATCTCTTCCAAGGCTTTCTCAAACTCTATTTGTCTTGCCTTCTTTCTCTCCATCTTTTTCAACTCTTTTTCCTCTCTTTCCTTCTTCCTTCATGAATCCTCAACCTGCAAACATCTTTCCAATCTTCTCAAAAAATCCATATTCACAAGCAAGTCTCTCCTTGCTTCCACTTCACCTTGCCTCACCTAGGCAATCAGGTTCCTTCCTCAACCTACACAACACAACACACAACCACAACCACAACCACACAAAAAAAATATTTCTCTACCCAGACCTTACTGGGCTTTGATACCAATTTTATGTAGAGCTAGGAGGATTCAACAAAACATCTCACAAACCTTCAACAATAATTCAAATCAATCTTTGTATAAAACATGTTATTATGCATTCTATATCACATTGGAAACATAGCCATGGCAGCCCACAATTTAGTGCAATGAACAGTCATTAATAACTTCCACAAAAAAAATAATGAAGCCAATCGCTCCTATGAGATTGAATAAAATGTAGTTATAAAAATTTTCTGCAATTTTTATGAAGATCCAACGGTGGAAATGAAATTTATTGCATTTTTCCCAAAAATGCAAACCCTAGGTAGGGTTTAGACCTGCCCTCACAAAAATGGTCATAACTTATTCAAATCTTAATGAAATTTGATGAGACTTGAAGAAAATGAAAGTAGATTCACATGGAAACAAAATACAATTTTTTTAGATCCAAAATATATACTTTAGAATTCGTACCATCACTTTTTTCAGACTGTAAATTCTGTACAATATTGTTAGAATAGGCAGTCTCACCCAAATAGTCATATCTTCCACAAAACTCAATAAAATTCAATGAGAAAAAAATAATCAGAAACTAGAAATAGAGTTATTTCCATCCATATATGATACTCCATTATTTTAGTCCATACCAAGCTGTACAAAGCACAAATTTACCCTGGAAACAATGTAAAAATCAGAAAATGCACACAAAACTTGAGGTTGCCATTCATCAAACTTCAAAAATAATGTCTCCAACCCCCAATTCGAGTTTTTGAGGGTGTATTTATGCATTTCCAACCAAAACCAACCATTTTCAACTACCTTTTGATTATTTTGTTGACAAAACACCTTAATGATACTTTTTGACAAGTTGTTTGACAACTTTCTTGAGCAACTTTTACAATTTTTACAGTATGGAACAACTATAAACATTATTTGACAAATGACTTAAAATATGACTTAATAAGAATAAAACACCTCTAAATGGTTTTATAAACCATATTATAAGACCCAATACACAAAATAGAGAAACTATTTACAAATGGCCTCATGGAGGCAAGAAATCAAATAGGTGTTCCTGCACCACTACACATGCCACATAAGCAAGAAATAGACCAATGGTGCACTTCTAAAGACAAGGAAAACTTAAAAGAATAAAAGACATGCACCATTGGTTGGGAGAGGGAGAGGACTTATTTGGACTTCATGCTTTTGATTTTTGTGCTAGTTAGACTTTCACGATTCTTACAAAAACATCATTGGTTGTGTGCCATATTCTATGGTTGCATACCATATTTTGGAGCTACATTATTTTATTGCATTTGGCATCATTTTTTATGTACTAGATATTTGTAACGCAGTATTTTATGGCTTCTGGCTGCCACTTATTCTACTTTAGATATGTTTGAAGATCAAAGAGTTTGAAATTGTGGCAGATATTCCATAATGGTTGTTTCAACTTGCGCACCATGATTTTTTGTTATCACAATATCTTGGAAACCTCACACCATTATTGATGGTTGCAAACAATCATTGAGGAATATTTAAGTCATTTCTCATGGATTCACCTCCCTTTAGAGCTTCTGCCTAACTTGGAGTTTTATGTTTGTGAATTCTTTACATTTGCTTTTGAATCACGTGAGCTCTCTAAAAACTGGTAATATATTTTCATAACCATATCATGAATCTTGGCTCTTGGCTAGATTATGAAGAAACCATATCCATCTCTCATGATAATAGAACTAAAAGCACATTTTGTGTTATATTATGGGTATGCTTTGTTATTCTCTTACATTTTTCTCTTTCATAAGGGTTATGTAGAATTGGTATATTTTACATGCAATTCCTCTTATTTGGTATCAAATCTTAGGTTTCAAGTTATAGAAGGAGACGTGATGTAAAGCCCCGCCATGCAACCCTAGGGGAAGTTGCAATTAACTACTCAAACGCAATAATTTTTTTTTGTTTAAGTACAATTAAAATTAACATACAAGTTCACTACCCATTGCAACAACCCCTAAGGTTACGAGACTGAGATTACATTGAAACCCAAACAAGAAACATGAATTGAAAACATAACATTTAATTACTTAAAGAATTAAGAACGCATACAATCCATACATGATAAATACATCCAAGGATAATAAATACCACATGATTTTAAATAACAATAATCAATTAACAATACGATTACAACACTCATTCCCCGAATGAGATATTTCCAATAAGCATGATTATTATTACAACTTCCACCTCGATAACAATGAGGGGTAATAAAATTACAAGTTTCCAACTGAAACGAATAAAGCAAGAAATGAAAGTTGAATCCCATGAGTTCTCCAACTGAAAATCTCGTACACACGAACAAGAAGAAGACCCAACGGATTAAGGTGCACGTTCCACCCAACCATGTAATACTCGAAGGCTCACCCCCCGTGCTAGGAGATAGTAACAAGGAATCCTACACAAGACCATCTACCTCTAGACACAGGCTAAAACATAACTGAACTAAATTGAATACAACACAATAACACTTAACATAATGGTTACAATGCTTCCAGAGAACAAGGATCATTTACGCAGTACAACAAACTAACTTTTGGTTGACATAGAGAGAGTGTCACATGACATTTGCTATGAGTTACCCAGGCTCAACCTTCCTAGGCTACCGGACCCCCACTTCGGTTACCCAGGCTTGCCTCTACCAGTCATCGGACCCTCATACAAATTGTGCTTCTTGTCTCACCTCAAACCTTATAAGTGAATGAGTCATGAGAGAGGCATTTATTATCTTAATTAGTCTGAGAATTTTTCATTAATTCTTTTTAAGTAATTACTTACTTAAACTCTAAGTGAGTTACCCTAGTGCCCCTTTGTGTGTCGGACCCCCACAAAGAGCCAC
This sequence comes from Sequoia sempervirens, assembly GCA_007258455.2. NCBI lineage: Eukaryota > Viridiplantae > Streptophyta > Pinopsida > Cupressales > Cupressaceae > Sequoia > Sequoia sempervirens. The sequence goes on from VDFB02263491.1 coordinate 20,482, forward strand.
TCTCCTATCGACAACACATACACGGTACAAAACCATAATTCAATGGGTGAACTAGATGAGACAACCGCTCCAATCCAAGGAAGCAACAAGGAAATGAAACTCACTCCAAACACTGGAGGAAACAAAGAGCATAATCCACTCCTTCCAAAGGAGGCACAACCCACAAAACCACTCCTAATCCCAAGGAGGTACAAACCATCCCAGTTCGTGAAAACTGGGTAAAACAACAAGATACCACTATACACACTACCCAAGACAAGACCGAGGTTGACTAATATAATACAACCCCCAATGATTAAAAACACCATCTGGAAGACTTACACAAACAAATGACTCTATTGCCCAACATCGAGAATGAACGAAAACATCACTTAGAAAGCGTTTCAGACAACTCAATAAACTATTATTAGGATTTCCTAAATCCAAGTCAAACAACGACATAGTGCAAGAAATCAATTAAATAATTAACATTATTTGCACAAACTCAATAGTAAATCAAATCACGTTGACAACTTTAAGGAGTTTAAACCAATAATTTAATTTCGTTTTCCCAATTACATATATTAATAAAAATCAACTTTATAAAATAAAACCATTTACTAAAAAAGTTAACTTTATTTTGATCATGATAATAAGATAGCCAACTTAAGATCGAAATATTTAAATATGAATATATGATAAACATATATATATTCATTTAAATATATAAATATTATTTAATTATTTATTTCAAATATCAATTTAAATTCACAATTATTTAAAATCAAACTCCAATATAATGATTAATTAATCAAAGAAATATGCACATAAATATATATATATATATATATATATATATATATATTCAAACTAATATATACAATATATATATATAAATTATATATATTTATATTTTAAAATTTAAAAAAAACATATATATATAAATAAATATATATATACATATATATTTATATAATATATTATATATATATATAATATAATTAAATAATATATATAATATATATTATATAAAATATATATATATAATTTATATTTAAAAATAAAATAAAATAGAAACAAACAAAAGTGTTGGCTGATGTGCAGCCCCTCCCCTACATGGGGGCCGCTGCCTGTGGCAGCTTGCCTTTCACAACCAACGCCTCCCATGGTGGGGGGCGGCTGTGGGCAGTGCCCAGCCCCAATAAAAACCCAATAAAATTTTAATTTTATATAATTTTTATAAAAAGAAAAAAAGACAGTAACTTCCCCTTACTGCGAATTTCCAGAATTTGCCAGAGAACAAGATTTTTTCCAGAATGCAAACAAATCACAAGTATTTATAATATATGTATATAAATATATATATATTTTTTACAATACACAGTCAAGTTGAACAAATTTTTAACAAATTGAACACAAATAAACTACAGCAAAATAATTCACAAGCATGGTTTCATACAGAAATTCAAATGCTTTCCTTTTGTTTTCTCTTTCATTTTCTATTGTTTAAATCTTTCTTTGTTTTCTTTTTCTTTCATGATCTCAACAAAGGGTTTCAAATTTGTTTAAAATAAGTTTTCAAATTGAAAAAACTAAAATTTCAAAGCATTTAAAACAAGAAAGAACCTGATTTTTTTCTCCAAAGCTTGAAGGATTCAAATGGTGCTTCCAAATCTTTTTCCAGCCCACCCAAGAAATTTCAACCTTCTTCTTCAAATCCAAGCAAAGCCACAGCAAAAACTCCCCACCAAATTGAAAATTGAAAAATATATGAAATTGAATTTCCTCAAATAGAGTTTTCCCCAAATTTAGTCAAACCCCTAAAATATCCCATCCACCAAATTTATTGCAATTTTGGGGATATTTCCATTTCTTTTAAATTTAAAACAAATTTACTTTCCAATTGAAATTTCATGCATTTCAAAATTTCTTTTTAACAAAAAGAATTCAAATTTTGTAAAGAAATTCTTTTACATATTAATTTTCAAAAAATGCAATTTAGAACATATTTTCATTTTTTTCAATTTCTATTGAAACATCCATTAATTCCAAAACAAATAACTTATTTTAATTCATCACCATTAATTTAATTTAACAATAAAATAAATCTAATACAAGATTATATTATTTTATTAATTAAATTAAATTAATCAATAAAATAACTAACATTTCAACATTGTAACAAGATATATTTGATCATCAATTTAACTACACAAGCCATTTAATACCCTTTATAATTGGAAATTAAATAAATACTCAAGGTGAAAGGGACAACATTAAAGCAACTAAACCCAACTACAACCCGACGACACACTATAACTAGGGTGATGACTTGGCACGAAAAACCTAGCTACTATCTCCCAATCGATTACCGTTGGTCAATGGACATGCTCAAACCTGTGAAATCAAGTGGAGTCGATGTCATGTACCTATCAACCTGCGAACAAAGAGTATATCGAACATGAATATAAATGATATAATAAAACACACCGTGAAGAGGAAATCTCAGAATCATAGGGCGCTCGCAAGCGAGTGATACAATCTCATCTTCTTCACCAATACAGACTTTTTAACTAACGAGTCTAACATCAATAATATTATAAAAAGCATAAAACATCATTAATTCAATATCTTATAAATTAATTCAAAACATGCCATAATGATAAAATCAGAATAAAATACCATCACATCAAAATATAACATACACATCGCTTAACAGTTCACGATCAAATAATAACCAAGTTCCAAAGTCAAAGCATAAACATAAACATCATAACAAGGAACACTGCTGAACAAAAGAGCCAAAATGGAGGGGTGTTACACGTAACCTTGGTATTGTTAATTTTTTCTTTAAATAGAACTTGTGTATAGTTGAATTCATACTCATACACAAAAAATTGAAGGAATTTCAAGGTTTTGAATGTGTTTGTACATGTAGGGTGTTTCATATTTGGATTTTTTTATTGATTTGTCAAATAGATTTTGTGGGTTTTCATTTTGTGAAGGTTTTAGAGGAGAAGCCTTATAGATGACCTACTAAGAAAAACAAACCTTACTATTGAATACAAAAGGTCAAAAAATGTATGGATCGATATAAAACTTGATAGGTTTGGAGTTAGAAAAAATTTAGCCATTTTTGGGGGTTTGACCAAGATTAAGGCCATACAAATTTTTGTAGTCTACATGGTTGAACATTGCATCAACCACTAGAAAATATGTGGTACAATTAGCATAGAATATTCACCTACATTAAGATATGTCACTTGGGCATGAGATACATTACATCTAGTAGAAAAATTATAATTTTCCATTGGTCAAAAGGTATGGTGTGTACATCAATTAATGTCATCTTGAGTGTATGGTACAACCAACTTGTGATTTATTTTCAAGTATGGGTAGTAACAAATTTTATGTGTTAGGTCAAAACCCTTGGTCTTATTAGGGACCACTCACTAGAATTCAACAACTGTTCACAAGGGAGCCCTTGACAAACCCAACCCATTGGGAGCTTAGTCCACTATGCCCAAAGCCGCTAGGTTACACAAACACTTACCTATGCTACCACCACCTAGAGTGCTACCTCAACTATGCTAAGAGTAAAGTTGCTAGCACATAAGGAAGTTGGTTTTATTCAATGAGGATAACTCCTACTCATGGTATAGATTTTTTTAGTTCTTATATACACAAATATTTGGCATGGCATATTCATTTATATGGATACATAGTCAATGTTGACATATTGATTCCTATATTGTAGGTGGTGGTTACAGTCTTGGTTACATGGATATTTGGTGTCATGGAGGTTCTTGTATATGTGGAGCTTTGGCATGGAATATTAATTTATGTGGATACATAGTCAATGGTGATGGATTGGTTCCTATATTGTAGGTGGTAGTTTATATTCTTGGTTTGGAGATCATCATTCTATTTTATCCTTTGGGGGCTACTAGTTTTGCAATTGATCATTTTGATTATGCAAGGGCCATGTGTAACGAAAAATTGCATAATAGAATAATATATGAAATATTCCATAAATACTTGATAATAATATGTCATTTTGAGGGAGATACCTCCAATAGTATTCAATAAGAAATGATACTCAATATTATCATAATGACTTGCCACTAACTCCTATATATATCTAATTATGCCTTAACTAACACCCAAGATAGCATAGATAGTTAATTATAACCCTTGGGATGACCTAACTACCTATATGTGATTATAATAATGATTATATAACTTAATTAAGAGGTAAGGTAACCCATGGTCAATTACTCATTACCCCAATACACACTGTAGAATTAAGGGTGTAGCATGCCCTCATTTGCAAGAGCATTATCCTCAATTCTAATCAATTATGTATGCTTTTGCATAAAATATTCATCTTCTAGTTTTGTTACTTTCACTAGAAAATGCTTCCTTTTAATGAGGTAATTTGGTAGAAATTTTAGAAAAAAAAATATTGATATTTTTCAATGTATGTTTGATATATCTCCTTGTATGGTATCCAATATTTCATGCATGTGTTCAATGTCCATTTTCATCTTGTTGGTTTCTTCTTATCTAAGTGTGGTATTCATCTCCCCCACTAATGGATTATCTTTATCATGAGTTCTTATAAGAGTGGATGTATTCTTTTTGTCTCTTATAGAAGACATTGTCATGGTGCAACAAAATAGTTTTGCAATAAATGACACAAAATAAATTAAATTAATCTATTTGTTAACCTTGCTAGGGCCTAGATCTCACTCCTTACAAAAATCTCCATGAAATTCACTAGTTTTTAGTCTTGGGAGTGAGTGTGGTGGAAACTCTAATTTCACAATAACTCCTTGAATTATACTTGAGATGACCTCAAATATTAATTGTAGAAAGATAAATTATATGCTCTTGATAAACCCTCTAGAGATTAAAAAAATGTTAATTTTTAAACCTTTGGGAGGTAGAAATGCTTGTGGAACCCTAATTCTATAATAACTCCTTGAATTTTTCTCCAATTTCCTTCAAATATATACTATAGGAGATTCATTATGATCTTCAATAACCCTTTAAAAATTAAAAAAAAAATTGTCAAAATCAGAGAAATGTGTATTTCTCAAAATAACCTCTAAAATTAAAAAAATCCATTGCCTTCACAGTGTCAAGATTAAGCTTTGATACCACTTATAATTAAATAAATTGCACAATAGAAAAATATAATAGGAAATATTCTACAAATACTTGATATTAGTATGCCACTTCAAGGGGCCTATTAAGGGGCTTAGCTGGGTTAATCCAGTTTTTAAGGAACTAGTGGCTTGGTTGCTTCGGAAAAACCGATGGAGGGATGGTGGAAAGTAAATTTTGATGGTGCCTCCAAAGGGAACGCTAGACCATCAAGGGAAAGTTTTATTGTTCGTGATTGGAAAGGGAATGTGTTGGATTTTGGGGAAAAGAAGCTGGAGGTTGGGACAAACAATGTTGTTGAAGCCTTAGCAGCATTAATGGCTATTAGATTTGGAAAAAAATTGGGGGCCTCAAAAATTCATCTAGAAGGTGATTCTCTCATAATCATGCAAGCAGTGATGAAGGAGGGTATTGATGCTTGGCATCTTCATAATATAATTGTAAAAATCATGGAGGAATTAGCATCATTTGATGACTCCCTTGTTAGTCATACAAGGAAATATGGGAATGTGGAAGCTAACACCCTATCAAAGTGGGATCTAACCTTTGATGAGATCGGTGAGATGAGGTGTGAATATTTAAGACAATTTGATCTAGAGGAGATGGTTTATTGAAAGGTGGTAAGTATGTAGTAATAAATGAGCAAAAATTAATGATTGATCACAGTGGTTGAAGTGATTGAAAGAATGGGGTGGAGTTGGGCGGCGATGTTGTTCGTACACCCTGCATTAATGGTCAAATGTGGAGCGTTAAAGATAATTAAACTCTCTCAGCCGTCTTTTCTCAATGCTTCTTTTGAGTTTTATGGAGGAGAAAAAACATTGAAAAGGTTTGAAGTTGGGTGTCAACGCAGGAGCTACAAACTTTCAATGGAGGCAAATTTTACACTCTTGACAAAGTGGCAACTTTGTCCATTTTTTGGTGAAGCATCAGAAAGGAGATTGAAGGGTATGTTTTTATATACTAATGAGAGGCTGGTGCAATGTGTTCAATTGATTCTAGGCAAGGCATTTGGGTATTTAAGACACAAGTATCGAACAAACATGGATGTTTATTCTTTAATAATGGTGTGGGGTTTGGATTTGGGGGAGACAGTGGAAAGGGTGAAGGGGGTTATAGAGGAAATTGTTCGCAGAGACTTTTTGGATGGAATGGACTCAATTTTGGAGTGGGCCATCCTAGGTGAAGGACTAGATATTCATGAAGGGATTGAGATTGCATAAAATGAAGAGTTTGAGAAATGCATTATGTTTGTGCGGTGGCCAGAAGGGAGGTTCAAAGCTCGTTGTAGAGAGGAGGTCCGACGTGGTTGGGAGGAATTGAATCTCTTTGTAGAATTGATGGAGGTGGAAGTGGTGTTGGCTTAGGCTAAAGCAAAGCCAAATGTTGGGAAAGAAAAGAGCTTCATCCTTGGAAGAGGAAGGCGACGAGAGCGTTAAAGGGTGGAGCGGTTCCGAGTAGCTCGACCTGAGTCTTGGATTTTTTGTCTTTTCTGGAATGATACTCTTGAATTTTTTTGTCCATTTTGTTTAATTTTGAGGGTTTAGCCCTGATTGGGATTCAACAGTAATTAGCCTTTGAATGTAGGGTGGTGGGTCTCGTTACAAGTTAATTTTTTTACTGTAATTTTGAGGTCTTTTTTGAACTCGAAGTAGATGAACAGGGGTGTAGAGAAAGGTGGTATGTAGGTTTTTTGCTTAATTCTAAGAAAATGATGTTATTTGTAGGTGATTTTTTGGGTGGTAAGTGGTTATTTCTTGAAAATAAAAAAGATGATATATTCTAACTTTACTAATGAATAAAATAAAATCTTATTACTGAGCAAAAAAAAATATGCCACTTCAAGGGGGAAACCTCCTAATCCACTTTGAGGGGGATACTTCCAATATTCTTCAATAAGAAGTAATACTCAATATGATCATGATAACTAACCACTAGCTCCTATGTATGTCAAATTATCCCTTGGCTACCACCCAAGGTTGACTTATATAATTAACTATAACCCTTAGATGACCTAAGTACTTATATATGATTATATAACTTATTTAAGAGGTAAGGTATTCAAAATCCAAATACTCATAACCCAATACACAATATAGGATAATGGGTATAGCACCATGTGTGATGTTCAATTAGGAGATGGTTATCACAATTTAGTGGGATCTTTGGTAGTGATGTGGATTTATCACTTAGGGATGGGTGTTCTTCTACAACAATTATTGGTACATGATGAGGAGATCTTGGATTATGTCTCTTGAATACAATGAGATTTTATTGACATATTTATTTCTATTGATAAGGGATGCTTATATTCATACATTTTAATGATGTTGGTATGTTTTTACCATGGATGGCTCTTCGATTCTTTGGTTGAGGTGTCAGTTATGATTTGTTAGCTTACCAAACAATCCTTTTTTAGAGGATGGATGTTATTTTCCCATGGTGGACTATTTATTACCAATTAGATTTTGGCATTATACCAATGCTCTTGGGAGAAAATATGTTCATTAGAGATATGTGATATTTTGAGGATATGTATATCACATCATCATCATGAGTTTCTAGATTCTATACCAATTATGCAAAGAGATATATAGCGATGATTTGTGGTATTCCACTAGCTAAGTGTTGTGATCAATTTTCCTTGTGAGGTTCTAGTTATTGCAGTATTGCAATTAGAGTTTAATTGCCATGAAATGATTAATTGTATACCTATATCATATTTGGGTGAGGAGAGTGATCTCTAGCACTTGGAGATCATATGTTGAGATAGTCATCCTTGATGAGGAATCAATAGGAAGACCAAGGAGCCTACACCTAGAGTTGGACATAAGTTTAGCATGGAAATGATGAGGATATTATTCATGGAGAGAATTATTATGACTTGATAGGTCTCAAAGAAAGAAACAACATTCCACACTCTTGGTCTCTTTTGATGAAAATTAGTCTTGACCTATGGATGTTAGTTCTAGAGGGCTTATTTGAGGATTACTTGGTATGGTTTTTTTTCCTTTGTATCCTTTTGCATATGAGTTTTCTATGAAGATAGATTGAGGAGTACGTGGGATGGTTTTGGGTATATTCCTTTAGTAATGGAATGGACATTTTTCTTGATCTTAATTTGGTTTAAGAATCTTATATCATAGCTAGTTTATTGATATATTGGTATGTTTGATCACAGGGTTGAATGGCCGGATGTTGAGGAGGATTTTCTATTTGGTTTCTTTAGAAGGAGATCTTACTTATCATAGCTTTATGTGGTGTTCGCTATATAGAATTTGATTAATTATTTATATGTTGATTACTTTTAGGATGGAAATAACTCATAGTATGTACAATTATTCATGATTTAATCTTCATATAATGATTGCTACCAAATTTAAACCATATTCCAAGCATGTATCTAAGTGTGGTTAGGTTTGGATGTTAACAAATGTTTTGAGGTCTTGTAACTACCAAACACAACTCACTCTAAGGTATAGATTTCCTCAATTCAAACTTGTCTCCAACAAGCCATGATTTGATCTGTATAATTTTTAGTTGATTAACTAGATGAGCTGTGGTAATAAATCCTCCAATTACATAAATCCTAAGTGTAGTTCATGTGAAATTCCCAATGACTTCTCTTAGCATTGAAAGGAGAAAGTGATTCAAATTTGTTGAGCAAATATTCTACAATCATTTAGCAATAAAGTGATATCCTACAACTGAGGGAATTTTCTCGAGTTGCTCACAATTATTTTCCTTGATCCTTGGGTGTACAACAAATAATCTTCAAATTATTTAGCAATAAAATGAAGATTAGTGACTAAGGTAATTTTCTCCAATTTCTCTCCATTATCCCCCTAATCCTAAAAATAGAAATTTTTATCGATATAGCTCACTCTATTACTCCTGGATGGAATCACCAAGATCGAGGGAGGGGTTTTTTCTTACCTCAAATACACAATTAGGGTTTTCTTCCTTGTTGGAAGTGGATTCACTCTGAGAGGGGCGGTGAATCAGAGTGATATAATTCTTTAACTTTTGACTTTGAAAGCACAATGAAACTTTTTACTAATTTAAACCCAATTTGGCAGACTTGTTTATGCAAGTGAACATTAACACTTTAGATCACATTGACAAGAAACGTGACTAACTTATATTAAAATCATCATATGATATTGTTTAATTAATGTGTGAACAATATTGTTTATGCTTTTGAACATAACTACAACATTTCCCAAAGAAGATTTAATTTGCTTTATGGAAGGCTTTTTAAAATAGATTTGATCAATTTTAACTTTGCATGACAGACTTTTGAAATATGAACAAAAAGTATCAGAGCTTTGACTAAATGAGCACATTAACATGAAATAGAATGAGAGACATATAGCATCACATAACACAAAATTTCCTAAGTGGAAAAACCCTCTTGGGGTATAAAAAAACACTCACTAAAATTTCCCTTTTATTAATCAAAGAGCACCAACTCTATAACAATGTGGAGCACCAACTCCCATAATCTTTCTGAAGCACCAACTTTATCAAACATTCAAGATATTGCAACCCATCAGAACCTTATAACTGCAATAATTCTCTGCAGTCATAAAATTACAATAGGATACAAAATGATTTTGCAATAATGCCCAATTCAAAATAATATTTGTAATACAATCAGAGATGAAAACAATATGAGCCCACTTTTCCTCTTTACAGAATGATTTCACAATAAACAATACTCTGTCCAGACTATCTCCTCTCATCACACTCAAGTGTTTTTGCAAAGATACATATATATACAATGTTTGTAAAACAATTATTCATCTTTGTCAAGAAAACCCATATTCAATAACCAGAGTTTATAAACTGGTAAGAAACATAATATTTGATCATGATACCAATCAAGGATTTTTTAAGAAAAATCAATGATATGAAGATGAAATGCCACTGTGAGATGAAACCCTTGAGTTTACACTCAAGTTCAAAGTAGTTTCAGATTAGTTAAGAAATTTATTCAAAACTAAAACAAAGTTTTTTTTTCCTCTTTTACTTCTCATTTACCAGATTTACCTTTGAAAGATCAAAATAATGCATAAATATTACCTCTGTCATGGTGGATTTAACCTGCAACCAAAATCCTTGAAGATCTTCATGAAAAACTGCCCAAACTACTGCTTCCAGCTAAAGCAAAGACCACCAACTATCTTGCCATCCATCAAAGACCAACATAACTAAAAACCAGGTCAGAATACCATAGCAAACTTGCTCAATCTACAACTGTAATTCCAACATGGCAGCGCTAGGGTTCAATCTTTTGTTTTCCCTATTTCTTCCTTCATCGAAACTCCAAAACAAAATGAATGAAATTTGAAATCCAAAAATCATATTACAATCATTTGGAAATCCATGTCACCGACACAATGAAGCATTAAATGAGTGCCAAATCATAATCCACATGTGTTGTCCAAGTCAACATAGTCAATATACTCATTGAAACAATAATATTGTCGCTGCCATGTAAGCAAACCAAGTGTAATACATATGTTGACAACCCAAGTCTTTAAAAATGTGTATTAAATGTTGTGTAATGTATAAGCCCAAAACATGATCAACCTTCAATCAAAAAACCAAGGAAATGCCACCTCGCCAATCACTTTATAAGTGATAACCATAGTAAATATTGTCGGCCTTAAGTGCTAAAACAGTGCACTTTAAAAACAAATAGAAATGTTTTAATGTCGACCAAGGCATTTACCAAAACTTATATCACAAATAAACCATATGCCAAGATATAAGTAAATATGAAATGCGAATCCCTATAAAATGTGAAGGCCCAAGTATATGTCAAAATACTCTTAGTAAGAAATGATATGAGAAGTCCAAGCAATACCATTGCTTATGAAGCTATAGTAACCAACTCAAGAATACAAAACTGACTGTGTATCAATATAAACACCTCTACCTCATGTATAATGCAATAACCCTTGTGAAGCTATAGTATAGCATGTTAACATATGCACCAAACTAATCTGGCCATGAAGATAAGAAATGACAAAAACCAATCTGAAGAGTATATATATATACCAATGATGCCAAGTGAAATATCATACTCAAGTGTCAAGAAGAGCATTAGTAAAATTCCAACCCAAAAAGCCATGAATCAAATAATATATCATAACTGTGGATACCAAAGAATTATGAGACAGCCATGAAGATCACCAATAGAATGCCATGAAGACATAATGAATCTTGTCAATGATGCCATGATCAATCTGATAACAAACAATTGAAATAATATACCTATTGTACAATAAAGAAGTGCCAATCTATCAAAATGAAACCAACTGTTCCATGATATCAGCTAAAAACCAATGCCACCTGAATAGACAAAATAACTTTTATCTGCACATGAAGCTCAATATGATTAGTAGCACAATATATGATGAAAAAATGCACCCAAATGCATCAACCCAAAGCATGATCCAAAAAATACTGAATATGCCAAACTGAACACAAAGAGCACCAAGTATCATTAGGCCAATCACCAATCAGTTTTGTCACCAATCAATTTTGTCATCAAGGATAATATACCACAAAGAGAAAGTCAACATTCCTTGCTAGTGGATTAACTCATATCAACAAATGTCAGTAATTCTATACCTTCAATGACCCGATGAGCTCTCCTTATACTTGATTCCAATGGGTCCCAAGGGCCCAAATTGAGTGCCAAATTATTTAAATTTGAATTTATTTTATTTTTATTCTTGTTTTATATTTATTTTTATTATCTATATCTATATATATATGATGTTAGTGTTGAAAAACACTATTTTATTTAATAAAATAATAATAAAGTATCAATGGGAAAGAAGGGGCATGACACTTTAGCACAATGGTGTTGGTAGAAGGATATGTTTTTATGTTACATATTCTCTCTTGATGGTATATTGCTTCTTCCTAGAGTTTTGTGTTCACATAACTTTAAAGTTCAAGTTTGTGTGGAGCTATTGTGGCCATTTATTGTTATTAGACTTCATTATTTTCTAATAACAACTATTAGGATAGGTGACATTATAATTGCTATCCTAAGTTGATTTATGTGTCCATGTTCTTTGGAAAGTGTTCTAAGGGACATGAGGGACAAAATATTTATTATTTGTTTTCCTATGATAAATTGCAATTGCATTCAAAGAGGTGGATCCTTTAGTGACAATTACAAATCATTTTGGGAGGATATGCCTCTTGGGCATCCAAATTTGTGAGTGGGGACAACTTTGGTGTGCATTTCCTTGCATGTTATTTTTATGTTTTGCATGCTCTTGTATAGTTGGGTGCCCAAGTTTGTATGTTGGTGCATGCTCTTGCATGTAGCCGTTGGAGTTGTCAATGAGTTATGGAGCACTCAGGTTTGACCAATTCTTATTGGCTATGGGTTAGGCGCCCATGTGAAGGCCATGTGATAATTTAATAGTTAATTCCATATTTATGGGCTATCCACTAAGGGGGAGATGTGTTATTTATTAGCCTATTTTCTGTTGTCTTTATGCATACTTTCAAACATTAATAGACAATCCTTTCAGACAATATTCCTATGCTATGCTATCTTTTCATGCTTATTACAAAACCTTGGACCTAAATTATAGTCATGGAAATATAGTTATGATATAGTAGCATTGCATGGTTTATATGTGAGTATGTATAAAATGTGGTTAGAATTTGTGTTTAATCATATAATTTAGCTTTGTGTATATGTTTTGTGGATTAACCTCTTGCAGCCTGAGAAGGCATTGTAGCCTGTAGCAAAAAGAGGACTAGGACAGCGAAACAGGGGAAGTGCCAAATTAAGTTGAGTGTAATAACTATCATGTGGAGGCACCTAATGGAGTTAGTCATGTATCATTATGATAGTTAATAAGGTGTTGAGAAGAAGAATTATTTTGTTAATAGGATTTTGGATAACTATTTTTGTGTTCCACATGCAAATCTATTTTGCAAAGTTTCAATTTTATTAGAACTCTTGTTTCTTTTCAGATGCAAGTTTGAATAATTCAATATTAATTATATACTCTAATATTTAAGGAGTTGTAGTTAATGATTTCAGTTAGGAGTATGTTTAGAATAAACTCCCCTATGCTTGTATATAGCCAGTGGTTGAGTCCTTAGTTGTTGTTGTGGATTTAGTAATTTGTTATCACTTACTTTTTAGTTTCTAGTTATCATCTACAGACATGTTGATTATTCAAAAGTGATTTCCTTGAATACAATCTGAGGAATATTTTGTGTAATCTTTTGTGATGCATAATGAATGAAGTTCAAGTTCATATAAATGCATAGAATCTAAAGATTTAGATTTGGTTCTAGTTAGGTGAAGGCGGCCACTTGAGCAAGCAACTCAAGGTAATTGTTTGTCACTACATTTATGATTGTTTATTTCTATTTAGTAGGTATTTTTTTTATCATCACTTCATAAATTACATGGAATTTAAAATTAGGTTCTCATATTTTGATTATTAGTAATGAATGTTCATATGTATGAATGCATTTAGTTAACATGTATTACTCTGAAGGTTAGAATAAGTTCAGTTATTAACTTTTGAATAGTTTCAGTTAGTTTTAGTATTTCTCTAATAGCAGCAATTTAGTTACAGGTTATGTTGTAGGCACTCATAGCCATTAGTGCCAGTTACTTCTTTCATTTTTATGCAATACTGTGATTTCTAGCAAGTAGAATACCTTAAATAGGATAACCTAGGTAACCTCAGGTCTCTGTAGGCACATATAGTGCAACACCATCACAAGTTTACAAACCTTGGTTGACAATTTAATGAAGTCTTTACAATGTTGAGTGGATTGTTCAGCTAGTCATACCTCTGAATTGTGTGGTTTCTACCAAGCTTACAACACACTAGTTTAGAATCTATATTTTTGGCATCGTTTTCGAGGATGTTCCTATCTTCATAGACTTTTTTTTCCAAGCTTTCATAGTTTACACTTTGTTTTTTCCATTAGGACTGTTAGACATAATATTTTTCAACACACCAAAAAGTTACACTAACACTGTACAGGACCGCTACTATACAAAACCATATTTATTATATGCAGAGGCATAGAGATTCTTTGGAAAATTCCTCCCCTCTACACGGAAGAAGCCATAGAAGAAATTGGTGACTCCAGTACACAGAGCAAGGGTAATATTGAAGAAGAAATTTCCCTATCACCAACTTCTAGCACACAAATAGAGGGGACATATCAAACCATGGGTGATGTAGTGGATGATCCTAGACATGCAACCTTTGAGTTCCCAATCACCAACCAATAAAAGGCTACTGTGCTGAAAAATATACCTCCTTCAGCATTACCAGTCTTTTATGGGTTGGTGACTGAAGATCCAAACATGTCTATGTTTGAATTTGATGTCCTATGCAGGAGTTATGACTATAATTCTAATTCTCATAGGCTCAATCTCTTCCTTGCCACTCTAAAAGATGCAACCCTAAGATGGTTTATGGGATTAGGCAAGGATGTAGTTCCTGATTGGGATACCATAAAAACATTGTTCTTGGAGAAGTACCAAGACTATTATAGAGGACTTTATGGGAGGAGAGATGACATTTTTAGAATGTCATGGAAGGAGGATTAGCCATTAGAAGATTATGTAGAGAGATTTCAGTTTGTCTTGAAGAAAAATTCATAGAACAAGTTATCTGAGGAATCCCTCAAGCTAGTATTTTTTAGAGGATTCATTAAGGATTGTATGGATGCCCTCAATCTTATTGGGAAAGGGGATTTCTCTCAAATACCATTTGAAGAAATCTGTAAGGTTTGCAAAAATTACTCCAGGACCTTTACTAAGAGGCTGAGAGGAGAGAGGACATCCACTATTGGAAAATCATCTACTGGGGTTTTAAAGATAGAGTTAAGAAATTTGTTGTCCAGCATGAAGGAGGACATTATCAGTCATCTAGAAACTTAGTCAAGGGCACTCTCCACATAAAGAATAATAAAGAGGAAGTTGAAGCAATTCTCACTAAATATTTCCCCAACTGTAGGCAAAGGAAAGAAAACTGTAAATGCAAGAGGGTGGCTAGTATCCAACAAGACAAAATAGAGAAACCTAATTTTCAGCCACTTGAAGGAGAGGATGGAAGACTATTTTACATGGCTCAAAGAAGTCCATGGAAAAAAAATACAAGGTATGCCAAAATACCCTCTTAACTTCAGTTCATCCTTTCCCATTGGAAATCAGAATTTTTCTGCTTGGAATTTTTAGCCCTAGCTAGCTAATCAAAATTCATGGTAAAACCCTCAACAATGGCCACAACCTCAAGAAAATTGGAACCATCAATAACCAAATCCTTGGTCACAACAAAATTTCTAGGGTTCCAATTACAATCCTCAATGGACAACATAGTAGAACTAGTGGCAGCCTCAATGGCAAAAAGGCCAGCAGTGGCAGCAGCAAAACATGAATTATCAATAGCATATCCTTCCTCCTCAGCCCCAAAAACAAGCCATTGTGCCTCCATAAAATCCTAAATCTTATCCACCTAGACCACCACAATTACTTGTCCAACCTACACCTAACCCTAACAACAAGCTTGTCCATCAGGTTATACTAACCAGGCTATGCAATACCCCACTTATGGGGTAGAGGTAAGTGATGTCTACCTCAGGTCAAGGAAACAACTAGATAGACTTTCATCCCCTCAAATCACTAATATGGAGGATGAGGAACTTGTAGTTGAAGCTTCAGACAAATCACCTCTGGAACTTGAGTCAAATCAAGTACACCAGATTGCCTCAAGTCCAAAGCCTCCTTTCCTTAAATGCTTAGCAATTCAAAAACATCATACACAGCCTGAGACAAACCTACTAGGTCAACTAAATTATGTAAGCATTAAGATTCCTCTTATCCAAGCTATTAAAGACATCCCAATTTATCCTAAAATTGTGAGGGACCTATGTCTTAAGAAAATAGGGAGAAAAAGGAGGGATCCTCAAACAATGCATTTCCTAAGAAACCTTGTTGATATCATGGTAGGGAACATAACTGTCCCTAAATACATAGATCCTGGTAGTCCAATAGTGGATGTTAAGATTAATGGGACCCTTATCAACAATACCTTGATAGACTTGGGGGCAGTAATCAATATCATGACTAAAGAAACAATGCAATTACTTGAGTTAACCAACCTTTGACCTACAAAACTATTCTATAGTTGGTTGATAGATCAACAGTCAAGCCTTGAAGGAATCATTGAAGGTTTAGTTATTGCATTAGATTCTCGGGAATATCCTATTGATTTTATAGTTTTATATCCAAAGGTTAACCTTGTAGGATATCCACTTATCCTAGGTAGACCATGGTTAGCTACAACTGATGCATTCATAGGCTGTAGGTCTGGAAATATGATAACATCTAATGGGACTGTGACCAAGAAATTGGTCCTCTATCCTCTAGCCCAACCTTATGCTAATCTTGAGCAAACCACTTGGCCCACTTTGGACAAGGAAGATAACTATTCCCTATAGACTTTTATGACAATAGAATGCAACTCTTTATTGGATGATCAAGATGAAGATGAGTTGATTGTTCATATAATACAGAATGACTACAGTAGGATCTCGCAGCAACAAGATTGTTTCGCATGCCTACAAGACCCCTTGTAAAGAATTATACCTATCAATTCCTCAAAAGAAATATCTCAAATCTTCCATTCCTTACTGCCACAATAGTTTGTACCAATCATTCCTAGCCTTGACCTCTCATCTATGCAAGAATCATCCAAAGAACTAGAAGTCATGCTAGGAAAAATGCTAAACATAAATAATGCATTGACTGAGGAGCAGCAAAATTCACTAACTACTGTGTTGTAAGCACACACAGTAGCATAGACATGATACTACCATGATATGAAGGGTATAGATCATGATTTATGTATGTATAGGTTCCATATAAATGATGGTTATAGGCCTATTAGATATCCTCGGAGATGAATGAACCCTGCCTTGAGAGAGATAGTCAAAGATGAACTTTAAAAACTCCTTGATGTAGGATTCATTTATCCTATATCTGATAGTGAATGGGTCTCATCTCTAGTAAATGTTCCCAAGAAAGGTGGGAAATGGAGAGTATGTGTATATTACAAGGAACTGAACACAACCACTAGGAAAGATCGCTTTCCATTGCCCTTTATAGATCAAGTGCTTGACTCTTTAGCAAGGAAGAAGTAATTTTCATTCCTAAATAGTTTCAATGGTTACAATCAGATAAAAATTGCTCTAGAGGATTAGGACAAGACTACATTTGCATTCCCTCGGGGTAATTATGCTTACTTTGTTCTGCCCTTTGGTTTATGCAATGCTCTAGCTACTTTTCAGAGGGCAGTGCTCAACATCTTTTATGATTATTCCCATGAATGTATGGAGATATACATGGATGAATTCACCACATATGGGGAAACTTATGAGGAAGCCCTTAGCAATCTGGAAAATTCATTAAAGAGATGTAAAGAACACAACTTGTCCCTTAGTAATAAAAAGTGCTTTATGTTGATGACTCGGGGAATTGTTTTAGGGTATTTCATATCCAATTCATGGATTCAAGTTGATCCACATAAGATAGAAATCATCTCTACATTACATGTTCCACAGAAGCAAAGAGATGTTAGAAGCTTCCTTGGTCATTTAGGCTATTATAGGAGGTTCATTAAAGACTTCAGTAAGATTTTTGCACCATTATTTGTTCTGCTAACTAAAGATATATAATTTGACTAGACATTAGAGTGCCAACATTCCTTTGAAAAACTGACGAAATCCTTAACCCAAGCACCTTTTTTAAGGGGGGGAAAATTGGACCTTACCATTCCATATACACATAGATGATTCATATTTTTCTATTGGATCAATTTTGGGTCAGACAGAAGGTACCAAAGAATATGCTATTTACTACATTAGCAAGAATCTTCAAGGAGCATAGCTAAATTATATTGTTACAGAAAAGGAGATGCTAGCAATAGTGTATGCCATTAATAAATTTAGGCATTATATCATTGGATATTCAATTTTTTTCCACACATACCATACAGCTATCAGATATTTGATGAACAATCTTGTAGTAGGGGGTAGACAGTCAGGTGGTTGCTCCTTCTACAAGAATTTGATATTACAATAGTGGACAAACCTAGTAAGGATAATGTCGTAGCAGATTTTTGTCAAGGTTTCCAATACAATCAGAAGAAGGGGTACTAGATGATTTGTTTCCAGATGAACACTTTTTTTCTCTTAATGTACATGTACCTATTGGAAATTGTGCCTCAACTTATTAGTTTGTGTTTTACCTTTGCAACATTGAGTAAATCTTCCTTATCGGGCTAACTCTCCTTTGTCAGAAAGAGTTGATCATTTTAGGGGAGTTTTCTTAGTGTCTCCCCAATACTCCAATGAGATTGTGTTAGAGTGACATTGTGATACCACCGAGACATTAATTCATGTCTCCTCGACATGTTGATGGAAGGTTGGAAGACTCTTGTAGGAGGGACTTTGTGATTTCATCGGGACTTTGAAGTAAGTCTCTTCGACGAGCCGATGGCTTATGGAGGTGACATGGCGGTGGTGACCACATGGAGTGATATTACCCTCATCAGAGTGACATCCTTGTTTCGGTGAGAGATGAAGTATTGTCTCATCAAAATGGCAATATATGTTGAGTTGTGTAACTCACCAACTCGCAGGTGCCTTGGTGGGACCTGATCATGCTAAATGGGAGAGTGGGGATTAGATGAAGTTGACAAAGGATGGGTGCTTGGATGCTTTGGCATACGATGTGATTATTGAAGTGACTCGGTGAATTCAAAGAGAGATTGAACAAAGTCTCTTTGATGGTCCATTATGGCAAATAGTTAGACCATTTACTATAGTTGCTCAGGGAATTTGAATCAAATAGTTCCTTGGTGGTGTTGGAATGTAGAACGAATGTTGTGTCAACATTGTACATTCTGTAACATTGAATGTGAGTCATTGTTCAAATTGAACTGAAGTGAGATTGATCAAGGAAATGTTATGCTATTGAAGTAAATATTGAGAATTAATACCTGGAAGCAAAAGTTTTGTAACTTTGTATGTAATATCCATTTACTGTAATACAAAGAGGTTTTGCTTGGTGTGTGATTTTTTCACCCATAAGGGTTTTCCCACGTAAAACCGGTGTTCAATTTCATGTGCGTGTGTTGTTTTAATTGTCTATTTTGTTACTTGTAAATGTGCATCTTAATGAACTATAATTTGAAATTGAGCATTGTATCTACATTCCTTTTCTAAGAAATTGGCATTAGGAAGGCATATTCGCACTCATCTTTCCTTACAAGTGGTATCAGATCCTGGCCAGTTGTGTTATCCTTGTGGGTAGGATGGGTTTTTTCTACTAATTCTATAGTGGGAGACTTGTAGAGGAATTAGGTAGTCTAGATTACATATTGATATGGCAAGCACATCAGGAAGAGTAGAAATTGAAATTTTCAATGGTGGCAATTTCAAGTTGTGGAAACTCAAAATAGAATAATTGTTAGTGGATAGAGATCTTTGGATTACTGTGTCTAGTACAAAAACATCAAGTATGAAGCAAGAATATTGGGACCTCACATCTAGGAAATCTAGAGGGTTGATAAGACTTTTTCTGGCAGAATCTATTCTCCTGAACATCCATGACGAGAATATTGTATCTTCATTATGGAAGAAACTTGGTGACATTTATCAAGGGAAGTCTCTAGTGAATAAGTTATTCCCAAGGAAGAAGTTATACTCCTTGAAGATGGAGGAAGGTGCATATGTAGCAAACCATCTAAATTCATTTAATATGATTGTTGCTTAGTTGGCATCTATAGGTGTAAATATTGATGATGAGGATCATTGTATGCTTTTGTTGTGTTCCTTTCCTGACACGTGGGACCATCTAGTGATTGATATTAGAAGTACAACAGCCATTTTCAAGATGGAAGATGTAGTTGCTTCATTTTTTGTCAAAATAAATGTGAAGGAAATCATCTGAGATGGCCAAGGAGGCTCTTGTTGTTCAAGGCAGGTCAAAGGAAAGAAGCAAGAAGAAAGAAAAGAAGCAAGGTGAAATGTTGGAATTGTGGGCAGATTGGTCATATTTGAAAGGATTGCAAAGAGGAGAAAAAGAAGAAGAACAACTCTTCAAATAATGATTCTTCTTAGAGTGATAGAGATTCCTTCATTACTACCTTGGTGACCCAGGCATCAGATGATGTCTGGATAATTGACTCAGATGCATCTTTTCACATGAAATCTCACAGAGATTGGTTCACAAAGTACAAAAAGTATACTAGTGGAAAGGTGTATCTGGCAAGTGACTCATCTCTTGAAATTTTTGGTCGTGGAAGAGTCAGAACCCAATTTCTTGATGAAAGAATCAAAGGAATTGATGACGTAATGCACATACCAGGTTTGGATCGTAATTTTATTTTTGTTAGTAAATTGAATGATGTTGGTGTACAAGTTACATTCTCGAGTAGTGGCTGTAAAATGACTAGAGGCTCAATGGTTCAGGCCAAGTGTGCATGTATTGAAACTTTGTACAAGCTAGATGCACATGTTGTTCAATGTAATAGTGTCTCTGTAAAGTCAGATAAAGTTGCTCGTGTAGGGAAGTAGAATGTTGTTCCTCTGAGTACGAACTCTTTGGAGGTGAAACTCCTAGCAGAGAAAACCATGTTGTGGAATCATAGACTCAGTCACATGGGAGAAAAAGTTTTAAAATCCTTGAAAAATAAAAACCTAACTGAAGGGCCTGATGATTGTAACCTTGAGTTCAATTTTTGCAAACATTGCATTTATGGAAAGGAACACCATGTTTCTTTTTATTCTAGTCCTCATAAATCTTCTAGTATACTGGATTATGTTCGCTCTGATGTATTTGGTCCCATGGATGTTCCTTCGTTATCGAATTCTAAATATTGTTTCATTTATAGATGATTATTTGAGAAGGGCATTTGTGCATTTTCTAAAAAGTAAATTAGAAGTGTTCAGTTGGTTTAAGGAGTTAAAAAATTGGTAGAAAATCATATTGGAAGGAAAATTAAATGCTTAAGGACGGATAATGGTGGTGAATTATGTTCTATAGATTTTGAAAGGTATTTCAAAGACCATGGGATTAAAAGGCATAAAACTACACCTTACACTCCACAATAGAATGGAGTCACTGAAAGGTTAAACAGGATGCTAATGGAAAGGGTGAGAAGTATGTTGAGCAGTGTTGGTCTAGAGCAGAAGTTCTAGGCCGAGGTTTTTTCTATAGCATTTTACTTGGTAAATCCATCTCCCTCTTTGGTGCTTGTGGATAAAACACTTATGGAAGCGTGGTCCGGTAAGAAGCCCTCTCTAAGACATATTCGAGTCTTTGGCTATGAGGCGTATGCATATGTTCCTAGTGAGAAAAGATCTAAATTGGAGAAAAAGGTTGTTAAATGTATCTTCATTGGCTATGGCATTGGTGTGAAAGGATATAAGCTTTGGACTCATATTATTAAGAAGGTGTTGTATAGTAGAAGTGTAATATTTCGTGAGTTGAAACCTTCTATAGTGGATCTATAGTCAAAGATGAAAAAGAAAGAAAAATATGTAATTGAAAATCCTCTAGCTCCAGAAAAAGAGGAACTATGAACTCCAAGTGTACCTGATACTAAGGAGAGCTCAAGTAGTTTTGAGAGTTTTGAACAAGAAGAAGAACCGCAACCTCAATCTCAACCTGTGAGGAGGTCTACACGGGAGAAGTGACAACTTGAAAGGTATGGATATTATATGTTGGATTCAATTTGTGCCTATGCTTTGATTACTAGCATTGATGAGCCTAATACTATGAAAGAGGCAATTAAAATGTCTAATTTTAATTCCTGGTTGGAGGCCATGAATGAAGAAATGGCATCATTGGAAAAGAATGAAACCTGGGATTTGGTACCTTTGCTTGAAGGTCAAAAACCTGTTGGCTGTAAATGGGTATTTAAAAATAAAATTGTTTTGGATGGTAGTGTGGAGAAGTATAAAGCTAGGTTGTTTGCAAAAGGATATTCCCAAATAGAGGGAATTGATTATGGAGAAATATTTTCTCCTATAGCTAAGTTGACATCTATCAGATTTTTATTGTCACTTGCAGTTGTGTATGACTTAGAAATTGAGAAGATGGATGTGAAGAAGACATTTCTTCATGGAAATTTGGAAGAAGAGATTTATATGTCCCAACCAGAGAACTTCATTGAAAGAGGTAAAGAAAATCTGGTTTGCAAGTTAAAGAAATCTCTATATGGTTTAAAAAAATTGCCTAGAATGTGGTACCAAAAGTTTGACACATTTGTGTTGTTAGTGGGTTTTGTAAGATCAAAATCATATCATTGTGTGTATTTTAAATCTAAAAATGGTCATTTACTTATTATAGCCCTATATGTGGATGATATGTTATTCTTTGGGAATAGTAAGGGTATGATTTCTCATTTAAAATCTCAGTTGTCAACATAGTTTGAAATGAAAGATTTAGGTATAGCTAGGTATATTCTAGGGATGGAAATCAAAAGGGATAAAGGAAATAGAAAGCTTTAGCTCATCTAGAGTAATTATATCAATGTTGTCCTAGAAAGATTTAATATGGTAGATTGCAAGCAGTTAGTTGTTCCAGTGTTGTAGGGAATGAAACTCTCTGTTGAAGATTTTCCAAAAACTCCTACTGAGATGGAGGACATGACTAGAGTTCCTTATGCGAGTGTGGTTGGGAGTTTAATGTATGCAATGGTCTATATAAAGCCAGACATTGCCCAAGCAGTGGGAGTACTTAGTCAGTTTATGGCTAATCCAGGAAGACCACATTGGGATGTTGTGAAAAGAGTTTTCAAGTATTTGAACGGTACATACGAGTATGCTTTATGCTATCATGGTAACTTGGTTGGTTCACAGATATCTGTTAGCATTCATGGATATGTGGATTTTGATTGGGTAGGGGACATTGACAATAGAAGATCCACTAGTGGATACATCTTCATGTTACATGGTGGTGCAGTTTGTTGGATGAGCAAGCGGTAGGCTATAATCACTTTATCTACTACTAAGGTAGAGTATATGGCAGAAAATAATGCCTACAAGGAAGCCATTTGACTCAGACATTTTTTTTTATATTAGGTTTAATGCAGGGCAGATTGCTATTTGTTGTGATAGTTAGAGTCCTATTTGTTTGGAAAAAAATCCCACTTTCCATGCCAAGACGAAGCACATTGATGCTTAGTATCACTTCGTTCAAGATATGGTGGAGGATGGAAAGGTTAATCTAGAAAAGGTGGATACTCTGGAAAATGTCGCAGATGCATTGACTAAACCTATGAGAACATACAAGTATAGGTGGTGTGCCAATTTGATGGGCCTCAGGGCCTATCACTTTCAGTAATCTCTAGCGTTGGAAGAATCCAATAAGTCTTCATCAAGTGGGAGCATGTTCGAAATTGTGCCTCAACTTACTAGTTTGTGTTTTACCTTCGCAACATTGAGTAAATCTTCCTTATCGGGCTAACTCTCCTTTGTCAACAAGAGTTGATCATTTTGGGGGGAGTTTTCTTAGTGTATCCTCTATACTTCGATGAGATTGTGTTGGAGTGACATTGCGATGTCACTGGGACATTAATTCATGTCTCCTCGACATGTCGATGGAAGGCTGGAAGACTCTTGTCAAAGGGACTTTGTGATTTTGTCGGGACTTCGAAGTAACTCTCTTTGACAAGTTGATAAGTCGATGGCTTATGGAGGTGACATGGTGGTGGCAACCACATGGAGTGGTATTACCCTCATCGGAGTGACATCCTTGTTTCTGTGGGAGATGATGTATTATCTCATCGAAATGGCAATATACGTTGAGTTGTGTAACTCACCAGCTCGCGAGTGCCTTGGTGGGACCCGATCATGCTAAGCGAGAGAGCAGGGATTAGATGAAGCTAGTGAAGGATGGGTGACTAGATGCCTTGGCGTACAATGTGATTAACGAAGTGACTTGGTGAATTCGAAGAGAGATTGAACAGAGTCTCTTTGATGGTCTGATATGGAAAATAGTTATACCATTTAGTGTAGTTGCTCAAGGTATTTGAATTGAATAGTTCCTTGGTAGTGTTGGAATGTAGAATGAATGTTGTGTCAAAATTGTGCATTTTGTAACATTGAATGTAAGTCATTGTTTGAATTGAATTGAAGCGAGGTTGATTAGGGAAATATTATGTTGTTGAAGCAGATATTGAGAATTAACACCTAGAAGTAGAATTTTTGTAACTTTGTATGTAATCTCCATTTACTGTAATACAAAGAGGTTTTGCTTGGTGTGTGGTTTTTTCTCCCATAAGGGTTTTCCCACGTAAAACTGGTGTTCAATTTCATGTGCGTGTGTGTTGTTTTAATTTTCTATTATGTTACTTGTAAATGTGCATCTTAATGAACTATGATTTGAAATTGAGTGTCATATCTGCATTTCTCTTCTAAGAAATTGGCAGTAGGAAGGTGTTTCCGCACTCAACTTTCCTTACAGTACCTTGGTATGTTGAAATTGAAAATTATTTAGTGACAGGGTAAATTCCACCAAAC
Source organism: Sequoia sempervirens (assembly GCA_007258455.2). Classification (NCBI taxonomy): domain Eukaryota; kingdom Viridiplantae; phylum Streptophyta; class Pinopsida; order Cupressales; family Cupressaceae; genus Sequoia; species Sequoia sempervirens. The sequence goes on from VDFB02263491.1 coordinate 45,235, forward strand.
TTTTCTCTAAGGGAAAAGAGACGATTGGTACACACAAGTATTTTTCATACTCTTGGAAATTAGGTTATATGTTCTACACTGGCCCTAACAATGTCATGAGAAGGTGCATAAGGGAAGATGAAATATTTGATATCATGAAAGCTCACCATGATGTACCATGTGGAGGTCACTTTGCATCTAAAAGGACAACTTTCAAAATCTTCACAACTGGTTATTACTGGCCTACTTCACACAAGCATTCTATCAAGTATACAAGGAGCTGTGATAGGTGCCAAAGAATGGATAATCCAACAAGGAGTGATGAAATTCTATTATAGCCTTAGTTAACACTAGCTCCCTTTGAAAAAATGGGTCTAGACTTTATTGGACCAATCTCACCTACTTCTAACAACAAGGAGTATATCCTAATTTGCACTAATTATCTGACTAAATGGGTAGAAGTGAAGGCATTACAACTTTTTGGAGATGGAAATGTGGCTAAATTCTTGTATGAAGATATTTTTACTAGGTCTGGAGTACCTAGGGAAATAGTGACTAATCAAGGTCCACAATTCACTTCAAACCTCATCACCCAATTGGTTTAAGAGTATCAAATTAGGCACAAAAATTCAACACCTTATCACCCTCAGGCCAATGGCCATATGGAGTTCACCAACAGAGAAATTGAAAGTATTTTTTAACCAAGACAATCCAATTACATAGGAAATATTCAATTGCTAGATTACTAGAATCAGTATGGGCATATAGAACAAACTGGAAAACAACTAGTTTTACACCCTATGAGCTAGTATATGGCAAAACAGCAATCATCCCAATTGAGTGTGAGTATAAGACATTAAAAACAGTAGTAGAGTTGGACATGGATCTCAAATCATCTCAAAAGGAGAGGTTACACCATTTAAATGGGCTGGATCAAATCAAGATGGAGGCCATCTATCACACTAAGATAGTACAAAAGTAGAGGATAAAGTGGCATGGCCAATATATCAAGACAAAAGAATTTAATGGAGAATGGGCCTTGTTATATGATTCATGATATAAGGATTTTAAAGGGAAACTCCAATCTAGGTGGTGGGGACCTTATGAGTGTTACCTAATTTAGCTTCCAACTCAATCAAGTAGAGCTAAGATAGTTTTTGAAAAATAAAGATAAAAGGTACACATTGATTTTTGTTCAAGTTCCATTTATATGCACAGAAGTAGTTATCAAATAAATTGCAGTTCATTCTGCAAATGTATACAAGAGAAAGATTTACAAAAAATTTACATAAATTATTTCTTTATTGATAATTACAAATGTATGGTGCCCCACAAAAGCCATGGGAATAACTATTTCAATACAATAAAAGGCATAAACTATACATTTGAAGATATAAAAATAAAAGAGCATATGGAAAGAGTAGGGATTTGTCATTGCCTGAATGACGAACCCCAAGTTGAACTATTTCATCCTTGTCTAGTTCCTCCTGCTTGGTTGCTCCAGAAGTTTCTTCGCTATTGCTTGAAATGCTTGCAAGAGATGAAGAAAGTTGTGTTGGAGCTCAAGACCCATATTCTCTACATATGCTACATCAACAAACATATTGTTTATTCTCATAAAGTATTGAAATAGTTTGCAATATCACAGGAATCAAGAAAAGCAGAGGATTATTGTCAACAGCTATCATATATTATCTTTCATTGTTTTATCTAACATGTTTTTTCACTGTGCAGGTATAGGTGAAATTTTATTGTTGGATTATTTTTATTTGACATCATAGCATGTGGAGTAAAATGGGCTCCCACAAGGGTTGAGCCCAGCATGCTACCCTCTTGTGTTTTAAGAGGGATAAGAATATAAATTCATCTCATTTCTCATCAATTAAACAAGCAAATATCACTCATGACAGTGAGCTAGTAAGTCACTATCATAAATGACAAATACCTATTCAATTGAGTAAGGAGGTAGTGATCCTATGCATAGAAACAATCACAAAGACTATTCAAAAGATAGTCTTATTGATAATCTGATGACAGTGCTCTTCAAGGAATAGAGGAGCAGTCCCAAATCTATCATCCAGTGCATGCTATCACATGACAGTGGCAACCATTACTTGCACCAGAAGGATAGAAATCAGTGAAGGAATAGTCATCTTTGACTATCAGGGGTAGTTATGTGGGTGGATCATGTCATAGCAATTCCAAGTCAAAATGGCATTAATAGTTATAAAGGATAGAAGGTTTGGGATGAACCATTGTTATCATCATACTGAGCATAGTTATTTATGACTTGCAACTCAAACATCTTTATCCAAAAATACAAAATGCTTATTGAAAGACATGTGTTGACTATCAAGATGGAGTAAACAAAGTTAATGAACAATCCAATGAAATGATAGTCATAGGTTTTGAAGTGACTATTGAGTATTGCAAATAAAAGGTGTTTACATCCATGTTTTACACATCAACATGTTGAAGTAAGTTCAACTATAAGAGAAAACCCTTAATACAGTGAAGGAAAATCCAGAAAGATGTGTCAAGAGACAGAGCCATGGCCTTTTGATAAGAAGTTTTCCAAAATGCATTAGTACCTATAGGTGATAGTGAGAAAAAAATGTGCATAGAATAATAACCCTCATTTGTGTACATAAAATGAAAACCCTTGATTTTTCCATAGGTATTCAAGGCAGAATCATAGATTTTAATACAAAATGTGTTTGCATATAAAACCTAGGGTCGATCCATGAACAAAATGGAAATAAAAGGGAGAATTTGTTGTCTTTTCAAGACAGTGAGATGGAGAAGCTTGGCCATAAAGTGAGAATAGATCCCTCAATACCTGCAAAGAGTGTAAAGTCATGGCCACGGAGTACAGAGAACTTCTTTATTTGTATTGCCAAGTAAATAATAGAAAAGAAGAAAGAAACTTATGTACCCTTTTCTACAGAGTTCGAGCAAGAATGAAAAAATGCACACAAAGACAATATATTCATCATTTTGGCATAGTAGAGCTCTAGAACAAGCATTTTCCCACAGATTTAAAAAAAGTTGCAGAAAATAAAAGCTATCATAGAAAGTTCCTTCATTTCTTTTACAAAAGTGAAGAGCTGAAAGTTAGAAGTCAAAACCCTCTGGAGAAGGTACGCAAAGAAAATACAGGTTTCCTCATTTTTGCCACAGTAAGGGCCATTCCTTTTGGATTTCACAGGGAGAAAAGATTTTCCACACAATTTATTTTCATTCTTTTACAGAGATAGAGAAGAAGAAGGGTTATACAACAGTTAGTAAAGCAGCAAATGAAAATGCCACCGAAATAGAAACCCTAAGAGTCTTATGTAAAGAAGATACATTTTTCCTTGATTCACTATCATATTTTATGGCCACAAGGAAGAGAAAATGAAAATAAAGGGAAATCATGCTATAATAACACATGACAGTACTCAAATTTCATCATTTTTGCTACAAACAAAGCTTGAGATGACTTTTTATTCACAGATAATGATGAAAAGAGCAAATTTTATGCTTACCTTTCTTAGTCTTGAAGTATTTTTCCAAGAATTTGCATACAAAAGCGTCCAAAAGACCTTTCAGAGACTCATGGCAGTGCCCTCAGAAAATGCAAGAGTAGAAAGAAATGATGAAATTTCAAATGAAGTGCCCAACTAGGGTTATCCTTTTTGTCTTTTGGGTTTCCAAAACCCTAGGTTAGTCGATAGAAAAAGGGAATTTTTGACTTTGCTTTATTTTTTCTTCTTCATAACTAATGCCCCATGTTATGTATTGTATGCCTTGGTTCCTCTTTTATATTTTGCAAATGTTCCCTTTTACATATCTCTTTCTAAAATATGGTCGATCCTCTTACTTTATTTTGCATCAAATTGAAAAATGTAAAAACATTATTGAAGTGATGGAATTATAATTCACTTTATTTAATGTTTTCTATAATGCAAGATAAGGATATGTTGCTTTCAAGATATGGTCAAAGGAGATATAGTTGGAGATTTATGGTTTATGCCAAGCATATAGGGGAGGTTGGAGGAGGTTGATAGACAAGTGCCAAGAATATAGGGGTTGTTTTGACTTGGTTTTGGAGTGAATTGATAGCATCTAGGAGCAGTTTTGATGCTTTTATGATAGGCGAGGTTAAGGCTTGACCTTTTCTTCATTTTTGAGCCTTTTTGGAGTGGGTTTAGGGGCTTATTTTTAGGCTTTATTGTTGTACACAACCAAGGAAGTTTCTAGTTCCTATCTTTGTGCAACTGTTTACAAGCATAAAGTAACTTCAAACAACTATTTGGAGTTAGTTCTTTCTTCTTTTCAACATGTATTGTAGCTTATTTTGGAGCTCTTTCAAGAAAAATACAGCATTGTAACTCAATCTCAGACATGTACACTAGTACGTAATACCTTTTTATCAAAGAAATTCAATGTTTTTACCTTCTTAGAAGCTACCTCATTGTGTGCAGTGTGTGATTGATGAATATTCTTGTGATTTTTGATAATTACTTTAATGTTTGTCTCATTTTAGCACCTTTAGGCAGAAGAAACATATATTTTTGTAGGTTGTAATTTGTGTAGTGATTCAAATAGCTATTTTAGTTGTGAAAGAACTCCTTTCCTTCAAAAGTGTTAAGATAACCAAGCCTCCTTACAAAAAATTTATGCATTAACATATAAAATATCTAATTTGTGTTAAGTTAAGCTGAGCTATTGAGAAAAATTGTGTATTAAAATAGTAGTATAAGTTCTAAGAAAACACATTTGGTGTATCACCCTAGGAGTTAGTTTTCATTTTCATGTTTCTTTCTTACCCTTTTCCTAACAAGAAGTAGTTTTAGGTGAGTACCATAGGAGCCAGCTTTCTCTGGTGGTTCTTTTCTACTTTAGGCAAGCCACAGCCTTAGAAAAGTTTCCTTATTTCTCCAATATACTAAGTTATGCAACTTAGCAGGGGCGCACTATTAGGAGACAACAGTTTTTGGCATACCCGATGGGACTTTAAATTAATTTTTAGTTCTTTTATTCATCAATTCACTATTGTTTGGTGTGCACAACAGTTGTTTTTTTCCATTTTAGGTGATTTTAAATACATACTTGGTGACTTTGAAACTCTGGTTTAGCAAAAACCAATGTAGAACAACTTATGAGAAGGATACAGACAAGAGGAAGTGTTATTCCTTTTGAATACTTGTAGTTGTCACCACCTAGGAGAAGTGGAAGAACAACAAAAAGAACTCTTGTTTCATCAAAAAGAGTTCAATCAACACCTCCCTGTTTCAGACCAGCAGTAACAAGTGTACCTACACTTTCATTTTTTGTGCATATTAATCTAGTTCAAGCCAATCCAATGGTGAGAAATCGTCCTTTTGTTCCCTTCAATAGAGGTTTTCCACTTAACTTGCAGCAACATGATGATATTCCTATGGTTGTGTTGAAAAATTTTCCTTCTTTTATAGGAGAAGATCAAACTACTCCTATTGAGCATATCAGGGATGTGGCCTCACTATGTGGATTCCATCACATCACTGAAGAAAACATTACAGTTAGGTTACTTGTTGCTTCATTAAAAGGGAAATCTCTTCAATGGTTTAGAGGTTTGGTATTTGGTTCTATTGCAAATTGGGATTAGTTGGGAGATGCATTGAATAAACTATTTGAAGACAAGTTTGATCACCTGTCACTAGTTGAACAAATGACTACAATTAAGAGAGCTCCTCAAGAGAAAATGATGGACTTCAACTTTCATTTTCAAAAAACATGGAACCAAATTTCTATCATGGTAAGACCTTCTCTAAAGCATGCTTTTCTTTATTATTTGAAGGCTCTTAATAGTGATATTTTTGTTATGATACAATTCATGGGAGGTACTTCTCTACCAGTTGCATTTGATATTGTAGTGAGGGTTGAAAACAATCTTATCCAAGCAGGTAAGATAGCATCTAGACCACCTATGCCCATATTCCTAGAAATTCAACCTTCCATGCCTTTACAAATACCACCTTTGGCCCCTATACGCGTTGTCCCTGCATTACCAGCTACTACTAGTCAAGAAAAAGCTATCCCACCCCAATCTCTTGAGCTACAAGAGATGAAGGGGTTACTTCATTCATTTGGAAATGAGTTGGTGAAAATAAAGAAGCAGAAATTTCAAAGTTTTAAGCCATACCAACCTCAAAGCCAAGCACAGAACCAACCTTATCAAGAAAATAGGTTGCCTTATCAAGAAAATAACCAAGGTGCAAGGCAAAACCTTAAGCCAAGGCTTTTTCAAGCATACAACCTGACTCCACTCAGTTCATCTAAGGAGTCAGTTCCTATACAAAACAACCTTGCACAAGAATATGATTGGTGTTTCCCTTGTAATAAACCCCATAACCAATCCACTTGTTCAAATGGGGTGATTAACCAAGCTTTAATGGTACAAAATCTGTCAAGTTTGCTGCCCAATGTACCTAGTGATGGATCTCCACAATGGCACGAGCTACCTCCAAGTGATACCACTCTCCTAAATTGGCAAGGAGAGAGTTTTTGTGAGTTCAATCGGGATGATTCTCTAATAGCATCTAATACAAGAGCCAAGAGGAGAGCTTTTGAGATTGGATAGTCAGCAAATAAAGAGCCTAACCAAGCTCCTAGAGTAGAAAAAGAGGTTGTTGGTCCATCTACCTCTCAAGCACCACATATATTGCAAAGAAATATACAAGGCACTACTAAGGGGCAGCCTGGGAATCAACATCAACCAGCCCACTTGCAAGCAGACCCTGTTGTTATAAACACCCATCAAAAGGTAACTTATGCACCTTTAAACATTCTTGAGCATATGAAGAAGGAAAATGTTACTATGTCTATGTGGGATTCTTTGTCTATCCCAGGATAAAGAGTTTTATTGAAATTTGCATTATCATATTTGAATGTGTCAAGTGAAGTCCCAGTTAGTCAAGATAAGGTTGTTTTTACCAATACGCCTCAAAATAGCAATGGGAAGCCAGGTAAAGAAGTCAAACCTCTACCTTTTTATGTGTCTTTGATAATAGGGGATAAACTAGTCCATAATTGTATGATTGATTCAGGGGCTAGTAGTTTTGTTATGCCTAAACAAATTGTTGATAGGTTAGGTTTGAAATACCAACCTCTTGAAAAAGGTGTTGTTCAACTTGATGTAGCAACCATCAATACTGTAGAGATCATTAAATATTTGAGTCTTACTCTGCATACATGCCACAATTTTTCCATTCCACAAGACATATTTGTTATTGACTTGCCACCATATTTTCCCCTTTGTCTCTCAAGAGATTTTACTACTAAAATAGGTGGTCTCATATGTTGTTTAGGACAAGGTATGGAACTAAAGTGACCATTAAGTATGATTCAATAGAAAAATATCACATAGAACCTTATGTAACAAGTGCCATCAATGCCAATTGTGTTGTTTTTTACCATGATGAACATATTGTTACCCAAGAGCCAAATACCCAAACTGAGAGCATTCCTGACATCCTTTTGGATGAGTGGGCAGTAGAAAATGTTGAAGATGATCCAATTAAAAACCTTGAAGAAGTAGGCTTAGGTGTTTATATGATGCATGAGCCATATTCTATTGTTCCTAACCTTGAAAAGAAAGACGAATAGCAGCAAAATGGAGTTTGGAAGATATTTTTTGATGGCTCAAGAAGCAAAAATGGAGTTGGTGGGGGTGCTATGTTGGTATCCCCACAGGGTGAAAAGTATTATTCAATTTTTCATTTTTCATTCATTTATTCTAACAACATAGCTGAATATGAGGGTCTGATATAGGGTTTGGAATGGGCAAGGAAAAGAAAGATAAGTTGCCTACAAGTGTTGGGTAAAAGTGAACTAATTATAAATCAAGTAAGAGGCTTACATATGACTAAAAATGATGTTCTTAACTCCTATAAGAATAGGGTATGGGATATGATAGAGGAGTTTGAATCCTTTAATCTATTGTTCATACCTACAAGTCAAAATAAGCATGTTGATAGACTAGCTATTATAGGTGCTCAGTTCGACATTCCAAATGATATTAAAAAGGATAAGGTACATCAATATGTTAAAGTATTAGTGAGGCCATATATTCCTGACAATAATTTTCATTGGAAAGTTTTTGAAAGTGATGAGCAGTTGCTTAGTTTTTTGCTTGAAGAATATGAGTTTTCATTGGGAAATCAAGAGAAATTCAAGCAACAGTATGGTGACTAGATTATACAGCTAAGGACAAATAAGTTACCCAAGGGTCTGGTCACCTTGGATTCTATATTTAGTTATGATGATTAGCTTAAAAAGGGAAAGACCGATATACAAATCAAATAAAAGCACTATGAAGAGCTTGAAATCTTCAAAGGTAAGCTTCTTAAAATTGGTAAACTTTGTTCTCAAGAAGATAGAGAGGTTTTTATTGCACTTTTTCAAGAATTTCATGATATCTTTACATGGGAATATTCTGATTTAAAAGTTTTTGATCCCGAAATTTCCCAACATACCATTGAACTTGAGCCAGATGCAAAACCAATTAGGCAAAAATAGTCCTTTGAATCCCAAGCTTGAACCTCTCATGATAAAAGAGTTGACTAAGTTGATTGAGGGTAAAATCATTTTCCCAATCAAACATACCTCATGGGTTTCTAACCTTGTTCCAGTTAGAAAGAAAAATGGAGAAATTAGGCTTTGTGTGGATTTTAGAGATTTGAATAGGGCCTCACTCAAAGACCACTACCCACTACCCTCTATGGAGCATATCCTTCAAGTTGTTGCAGGTTCTGAGATATTTTCTTTGCTTGATGGTTATTTTGGTTATAACCAAGTGTTAAGGAAGAGGATCAATATAAAACTACATTTACCACGAAATGGGGAACAATGGATTACAAGAGAATTCCCTTTGGTCTTTCCAATGCTGGTGCCACCTTTCAAAGGGCAATGGACATGACATTTCAAGGTTTTATTTACAAGGTAGTGCTCATTTACCTTGATGATATAACATTTTTTTCTAGAAATGTTGATGAGCATCTTTCCCATTTATGACAAGTTTTTGAAAGGTGTATGGAATATGGAATATCCCTCAACCCCAAAAAATGTATTTTTGTTGTCAATGAAGGTAAGCTCCTTAAACATGTAGTATCAAAACAAGGAATTACCATTGACCCAAAAAGGGTAAGTTTCATTCTTGCTTTACCTTTGCCCAGCCATAAGAAGGGGTTGCAAAGCTTCCTTGGTAGAATTAACTTTGTGAGAAGATTTATACCATATGTAGAAAATATTTTGAAACCTCTAACTACAATGTCAAAAAAGAATAGATAAGACAAGGAAAACGAAATTTTGAAGCAATCAAGGAGGCATTATCAACAACTCCCACATTATTAAATCCTAACTTTGTAAAGGACTTCATTCTTTATGCTATGTTGGTATAGTAGAATGATGACAATTTGGAACATCCTGTAGCTTTTTTTAGTCAAGGCCTAGAAGACTATGAGCAGAGATATACTTTTAAAAAAAAACATGTATTGTCTATTATTAGAAGTTTAAGAAATTTAGGCATTTTATTTCTAATAACAAAGTTCATCTAATGGTTGCTCATCCTATTGTCAAGAAATTTCTTTTGATCAAATATTTGAATAAGAAGAGACTAGGTTGGATCACAAAAATCGTGGAGTATGACATTGATATCAAGATCACAAAGTTGGTTAGAGGTAAAGGGATGTGTGAACAGCTAGTTGTTTGGTCTGAAAATGAGCAAGAAACTCAAAAGGAAGCTATTTTGTCACCAATGATGAGTCTCAAACTGTTGCACAAGTATTGGGTTCAATTTGGATGCAAGAGATGGTACATTTTTTGTAGACTAGTGAGTGTTCACATGGTTTGGACAAAGCAAAGAGGAGATACTTTAGGTTACATTTAATTCCTTATGTTCTTGTTAATGGTATACTGTTTAGGAAATATCATAATGGAGTGTTACTAAGGTTCATAGATAATAATCAAATTGATAAAGTACTTCATGAGTTCCATGATGGAACAGCTTGTGGATATTTTGCTCCAAGGACCACAACTTGAAAGATCATGAGGGCTGGCTACTATTGGCTAAGCCTCTTCAAATATGCCCAAGCTTGGACAAGGAAATGTGTTAAGTGTGTCATGTTTGCAGGTAAAGAGAGCCTTCCAGCTCTTCATTTGCAGCCTATACAGGTTGAACAACCTTTTATGAGATGGGAATTGATTTTATAGGAGCTATTAATCCACCTTCTAATGTAGGTCATAAGTGGGTTCTCACAACCATAGATTATTTTACTAGATGGACTAAGGTTGTGGCACTAAAAGAAGCTAATGAAAGTGTTGTTTTGAATTTCTATGATGATTTGATAACAAGATTTGGTGTGCTTGAGTCTATTATTTCTGATAATTCCTTAGCTTTTGTTGGTATAAGGTTAAGTGAATGGGTTGTCAAGAATGGTATTCACTTGAATACTTCATCAAACTATTACCCTCAAGATAATGGTTTGGCGAAATCAACCAATAAAAATATGATAAAGATCATTAAGAGAATAATGGAGGATAATCAAAAAACTTGGCATACCAAGCTGAAATCTACCTTGTGGGCAGATAGAATAACACCAAAGAGGTCCATTGGAAACACCCCTTATATGATGGTATATGGAAAGGAGGCAAGGCTACCCTTATCTATTGAGTTTCTAGCTCTTGATATTGTAAACTAGCTTGAAATGTTTGAAGAAGAGGATCTAATGACAATTAGATATGCACAACTCATGGAGCTGCAGGAAATAAGAGATAAAGCTATAAAAACCACGAAGTTTCACCAACTCCAAGTAAAGAGAGTTTTTGACAAGAAAGCAACACCAAGGGTGTTTAAAGAAGGAGATGTGCTTAAGTGGGATACCCTAAAGAGTAGGCCTGGAAAACACACCGAGTTTGATAGTATTTGGAGTGGCCCATTCATCATTATAGAGTGCAAACAACACAATGCTTTCCAACTGTCAAAAATGGATGGTGAGTTATAGCCTATCCTAATCAATGGGATACACCACAAACTCTGTTTTGAGGTATGATTACCTTTGCACATGCTATTTTAGGAGTTTTGATTCAATAAGTGTTGTTGCACATTAGTTTTTAGATGTAGATTTATTTCCTCTAAGTGTTGTTTTACATAGTTAGTCAATTTGTTATGTTGTGGGTCTTTTGGTTGGATGAATAAGGTTTGAAGGTGTTATGCACTATTTTGATGAGTTACAACAATATGCCAAACTATTTCTTAAGTATTGTCAGGTTCCTTTTGACTCTGTGCCCAATGGATAAGTTCAAGCAATTGGTCAAGATGTTTAGCAGGCAAACATATCACAGATGTCACCAAAAATGTTACCTAATTTAGCTTCCAACTCAATCAGGTAGAGTTGACATAGTTTTTGCAAAATAAAGATTAAAGGTACACATTGATTTCTACTAAAGTTCCATTTATATGCACAGAATTAGTTATCATATAAATTGCAATTCATTATGCAAAAGTATACAAGAGAAATATTTGCAAATTTTTTGCATAAATGTTGTCTTTATTGATAATTACAAATGGATGGTGTCCCACACAATCCATGAGAATAACTATTTCAATACAATAGAAGACATAAACTATACATTTGAAGATATAAAAAGAAAAGAGCATATGGAAAGAGTAGGGATCCGCCATTGCCTAAATGATGAACCCCAAGTTGAATTGTCACATCCTTGTCTAGTTCCTCCTACTTGGTTGCTCTAGAAGTTGCTTTGTTGCTACTTGAAATGCCTGCAAGAGATGAAGAAATTTGTGTTAGAGATCAAGACCCATATTCTACATATGCTACATCAAAAAACATATAATTTCTTCTCATAAGGCATTGAAATAGTTTGCAATATCATAGGCATCAAGAAAAGTAGAGGAAAATCGTCAACATCCATCATATACTATGTTTCATTGTTTTATCTAACATGTTTGTTCAATGTGCAGGTATAGGTGAAATTTCATTGTTGGATCATTTCCATTTGACATCATAGCATGTGGAGTAAAATGGGCTCCCACAAGGGTTAAGCCCAACATGATACCCTCTTGTGTTTTAAGAGGGGTAAGAATGTAAATTCATATCATTTTCATCAATTGAACAAGTACATATCACTCATGATAGTGAGCTGGTAAGTCACTGTCGTAAATGGAAAATATATGTTCAATTGAGTAAGGAGGAAGTGATCCTATGCATGGAAACAGTCATAAAGACTATCCAAAAGATAGTCTTATTGATAACCTGATGACAGTGCTCTTCAACGAATAGGGGAGTAGTCCCAAACCTATCATATAGTGCATGCTATCACATGCCAGTGATGTTATGCCTTGCATAACCACCCCATTATTATTTTGGAACAAAATGGGTCCCCCTTTTTTTTGTTTTATCTTTGGTTTTGGTTTGGGTCTTAGGAGTTGTTTGTTTTGCTCCTAAGTATTTCTTTCTTTCGTTTTGTCGGAAGGGGAACCGGAACTGAAACTGGAATCTGAACTTTTGCAAGGTTCCTAGTTCGAGTTTCGTTCTGACTCTGGTTCTTCCTTCCTTCCTTGGTTCTCTTCATTGTTTGTTGGTTTGTTTTCCACTCTCAGGTCTATTTTCTCCCTGGGGTTGTTTGTCATTTTCCTTGTGTCTTGTTTTTTCCCGGCCAGAAGCAAAACCGAAATTGGAACCTAACTTGGAATTTTCTAAATTTCTAGTTTTCATTCCCATTCTAATTTTGACTCTGCTCGTTTTCTTTATGTTTGTCTCTGTTGGTGTTTGGGTCGAGTTCAGTTCTTGTCCTGATTCCACTTCCCTTCATTTTGTTTGCCTTGTTTCATTTCTTGTTTCTTGTTCGGGAACGGAACTGGGATCAAAAATGAACTTTGAAATTTTCTAATGTTTTGAGTTCGATTTCATTTACATTTCCGCCCCCTTTATTTTTGTTCTTTGTCGTCATCTTTGTTGTAGCATCAGATTCGGGTTCGGAGCTGGATAAGGGACTTGCTAAAAGTTCTTTATGTTGTCTCAGACCTGGGTCCGTGTTCACCCTACTTTAGGTGTTCACAATATTTAAGTGTGTGTTTACGTTGTTTGCTCCGCCTCCGACCTACCACCTTTATTCAATTAATTGCAGGTTCTTCACATGCACAAAATCATTTTTTTTAAAACCTTAATTAAGGATAACTGACTTATTATCCTTGTCGTTTGAGTTGTTTAAGCAAACCTAAGCCAGAAGAACTTCAAGGAGAGTGAATTGATTGCAAGGGTGTGTTCGTTGGCGGATTCCTTTCAAAGCTTTTGGTCTTTTCTTGTGGGCGTTTTAAGGTAGGTTTTCTTCTCTCTTTTCTTTTCTTGTTTTGTTTCACTCTATTGGCTTCGCATTTCTTGTGTCATGTTTTTTTGTGTGTTCATGGAACTTTGTTCTGTGAATGCTTGTCTTCCTTTTTGTTTTGGTTTTGTCTTATTCGTCTTTGTTTTTCCGTTTTGTTTCTTTCTTTTTCATTTATCTTTTGTTGTTTGTTGTTGCTTTCATGACAGGTGGGTTGTGTCGTGCCCTAGTTTTTAATTAGGGCTTTCGTTTACCAAGGTTGTTTGTACTCTAAATGTTTGAAATATGTTTTAAACCCTGTTTCTTCTTGATCATGTGTCAATTTGATGTGTTCTATGGTGGGTTTGTGTTGCCCTAGATGGTTAAGTCGATGTATCGAGCAAACTAGGGTTTGCCCGATAACCTTTATAAAATAGGTTCCTATGGGGTAAATTGATCTTTGTACGGTGACCCCGGCCTTAGATCCTTATGACCATTTCTTTAAAAAAGTATCTTGTTTTATGGTGAAACTTGCGAAGTCGGACTCGGGACCAAACTTTTCCCAAGTGTTTGCTATCGGGTTTCATTCTTGAATTGGTTCCGCTTCCGGTTATTAATGATGTTAGGTCCCCACGCTTATCCTTAGGCGAAATTGGAGCCGAAGTGGATATCAAACTTGGAACTAGTAATTAGTTTTTGGTTCTTGTTCCCATTCTGACCCTAGTTTTGATCTTGTCTTGGTTCTGGTTTTGACCCCACCATATGTTAAAATGTTGTTTCATAGTCCTAGTGCTTCTATGGTTCCGCTTCCGATGAAAGTAAGATTTAACTGATTATGAAAGTTATCTTAAGAAGATAGAGAATGGTATTACATGATTAATTGACTTTGATGCTTTTGTTCATCTAATACAAGAGTTTACTACAGGAATTAGAAAATATCAGGGGTATTGGAAGAGGCTTCTCAAAGAAGCCAACCAGCAGAGACTTCTAGGTAGGGAGCCAAACCAAAGAAGATGAAGGTGGAGCAACTCCCCTATACTCGAAGATGTAAACATAAGGAGGTTACCCTCACGGCTAGTAAGGTGGATTTTGATTGGGCCGATATTACTGACACCAATTTGGGTCCTTTCAATTATGAGGAATTGTATGAGGAGACATTTAGTGAGGAGGTCACAGGAAGAACTGAAAGGATTGTTCAATCAGGTTTGGCCCATGTTGCACTCTTGCCCTTGTTTGTCCAATGTCCGGAGTTGATCCTGGTAGCAGTTGGAGCATATAATCCTGCTACCAGGAAATGTGTGGATATGAAAGGAAATGTTATCATTGATCTAAAAACCACAAATGATCAGATTCATGTTTAATGTATGTACTTCCCAGAATCCTAGGTGACTAAATGAAGAAGAAGCATTGAAGCATTATAGTGATAAGAAGGAAGCCAGTAGAAATCATATGAATAAAATGTGGATGAGGATAGAGAAGAATTGGTTGCAACAAAATTAAAGAGGATTAAGTTTGAGGATGATTGGTTGGATGAACCTGATGCGGATACTCTTCAATAAATGCTTTCCAATTATGATGAGTACATCCTTGAGCATGCAATGCAGAAGTGAGATGACTCTCTTCACTGGACACAACGTCTCCTTCTCTCCTCTTTTGCAAGGCTTTGATGTGAACTCAACTCTAGTTCCCTTTTGTGTGAACCCCAATCCCAATACCTGCAAAACAACATGAACAAACACATTAGAAGATGAAATGCAAGCAAGAACAAGGATTCCCCATGAAATACATTAGCATAGTTTAAAAATAGGAAAGAATAATGAAAAACACAAAAGAAATAGATTAAAATCCTATCAAAACAAGCAAACTCTTGATCCCATGGGGGAATTGGTGTCAATTTGATGTGAAAATTGGCCCTTTCCCAATTCTTATGATGCAAGATTGATGTGTGATGAAGAGTGATCCACTTTGTTGATGCTTGATGAATGCTCCAATAGAAAAATCTTCATAACCTAGCTATGGACTCAATGATAATGGATGGAATTTGCTAATGATTTGAGCATAGTAAGTTTACTCAAATTATGGATGATGAAATGAGGGAATTAGCCTCTTATTTATAGAATGCTAAGATGGATGAATGTTCAAAAAAGAGCAATGTGGGACTAATAATTAGCCAATGGAAAAGTGCCATTGTCAACTTGTAAATGGATGGAGGATGTGCAAGTTTTGAGGATTGTGCCAATAAATGCATATATTTGAATTTTGAAATTGTTGAAATGACATGCAAGAGGGAAGGAAGAATGCATTGAAAGCCACTTGGCTCAAGGCAAAGGACATGTAAGAGAGAGTAAATGCCTTGTTGGAAGGGACAAGTCAACTTGGATTTTGAATTCAAACTTGAAGAATATTCCTTAAAAGATGCCTTGTTGAAGGAAAATAGAGATTTAATAAATCAAATAAGTCTATTTTCATATGTAAGTGGTAAAAGCTAGAGGATGGGACATGAGAGGAGATTAAATTAACCAAATTTAATTAATTTAATGAAGGGGTTAAATGATGTGACCTATTTGACTTAAATTTGTGGATTTATTTAAATCAAAAATGAGAAGAATGTGATAAGGGATTAATTAAATAAAGATTTTGATTTATTTAATTAAAAGAGATGATGTTAGATTAAACCAAATAAGGTTTTAATTTATTTAATTTAATAGATAGACTTAAGAGATTTAAGCAAATAAAATTAATTATTTAATTTAAATAGGATAATTAGATCAAAATGGTTAATTTAATTATCGAGAAAAGATGACTTAATTAGATAACTAATTTATTTAATTAAGAGAGGAATATTGATTATTTTAATTAGATAAGGGTATTTGATTAAATGGTTAGACTGAAGGATCATTCAAGATGAAACGATGTTAGTGGTGAGGATCAGATGTCCAATGTCAATCAGTACATTTTACATGTCTACACCTTCCTCAGTTCCACCTTCTTCTTTGGATGTCAGAATTTGTGCAACATTGTACTTGAGCCTTCTAACTCAGGATTAGCAGTCTAGTCTTTTGTTCAGTTCTAGCTTCTTAATTGGTGGATCTAAATTGATGATTGAGAGGAACTTGTACATGTGGCACCTATATGTACTATTGGGTCCTATTTTGTAAAGGTAGGCTAATTGAAGAAAGATAAGCCACTTGATGATAGTGAATAGTGATTAGTTCTAGGATTTCATTGTTGTTAGTAGAGATACTTTTAAGAAAGTTCAGTTGAACTTAGATACATTTTTTTACAGTTTTTATACAAGTTTTTATGTTATCAAGTTTGGACCTATCTGATAAGGTTAATGATGCATGATCAATCTATATGCCAATGATATGTTGTGCCTAAATGTTTTCTATTTGCTAAGAATCAATAGAGGAAAACATATTTAAGATTATCTCATTGGGTTATCTATGAACGAAGTTACTGTCATGTCTATTTGATTTATGTTTAATGATGAGTGAATGATCTATTTTGAAGTAAAATTGTGAATGGTGATGGTATTGAATTAGCACTATGGATGTATGCAATTGTATGGTTTATTTTGTGGATTGTATCTTGTTGTAGTTGTGGTTAGGTGAATGGACACTCATTATTGAAACGCATGTTTGGATATTAATAACTTTCATTCATGTTCTATTTTAAAGCTCTGATTTATCTTTTTATCTTTATTTAAACCCCCAAACATAGATTAGTTGATTTCATGCAGTTTTGTTCCTTATTACTAGCAAAGGCCCCTTGCATATTACAATTATATTGGCCATTGAGCGACATCAGCATAATTGAAAACTAATTACTAGGACCTTGGGAGTTAGATTACCATGTGTTTTCTTTCTTTTTCAAGAGAAATAGAATAGTAATATTTTGTTTAATGTTGTTTTTTTGTTTTGACCCTCAATAGATCTGGCGCTAGCAGGGTCTAAGGAACAAGCTGGCTCAAATTGGGTCATTCTCACCGGATAGGTATGAGAGAGTTCTCAAATCTTCTGAGAACCTTGAACCACTCATTGAACTCCAAACCCCTGTCAGGTATAGAACTCAAGCCCGTACAGTTTTGATCCCACCATTGTCACCACCGCTTACCCCACCTTGGTTTCCACCAAACCCAACTACACCACCTCACCGACCAAACTCACCCATTCCACAACCTGCTCAACCAACACTTCCTCCAAGCCACTAGGGACTATCATTGGGGGAATACATGATCTCCCCAAGAACCTTAAGAGGTTTTTTCCCAAGTATATGCGTGGAGAATCCAGGAGTGATGAGGAGCACATACAGGCATTTAAAGATCCATGCACTTGTGCTCAAGTGGCACATCATGACATTGTGTGTAGATTGTTCCCCTACTCGTTGGGAGACATGGCATACAATTGGTATCTAAACCTACCCCAAGGGTCGATTCTAAGTTGGAAAAACTTGGAAAATTCCTCTATTAATTAGTTTCGGGTCTATGTAGACCCTGTTATTCTCTACCACCAATTTTCCATAATAAGAAAAGAGCATCATGAACCATTTCCTTTATTCAATACAAGGTTCTCAAGAATGTACCGAAGGTTACAGGATCCTTACCTAGTTGCTGAGAACATTACCATTTTGGCATACTTAAGGCTTGTGGATCCTTTGATTGGCCTATTCTTGAAGAGGACATATTAGCCACCCGAAATTGATTCTTTGGCTAAAGTATATCACCTAGCCATCCAATTGCAACAATAGATAAGTTTGCAATCTGAGAGTCTAGGAGGAGTTCTTCCTCCTATAGGATACCAAATGCCCAATTCGTCCCCTTTATTCAATACGGTCCCAAGGATGTCCTAATCCCAATACAGACCTATGTCTGAATTCCAAGCATCCCCTCCCTTACCATTCTTCACCAATGGTCTCCAGGACTCCTCCCAGTAAACTCAAAATTACAAGAATTAAGCTGGAGGATCAAATCTTGTTAATCGGCCCTCTATAGTGAAGACTGCAAAAAGTGAAAAGACTTTGTAATTGACTAATGAGGTGGAGACTCTTGAAAAGAATCTATCTTAGATGTCTAACGATATGGCTCAACTGATACAGAACCCTCCTCAAAATCAAAATCAAAACTTTCAAAATCAGGGAGGATACTCAAAACAAGGGGGTTACTCCAACCAGAATTACAACACTAATCATAATCAGAAGAACTATCAAAAACAAAATTCCTCTAACCAAAATTATCAAAATCAGAATAGAGGATACAATCAAAGGTCTAATAACAAGATAGTGGAACACGGGCCTAATAATGGGGAAGTCTCCCATAATTACCAGGCAAGTGATGAGAAGCAACACAATGCTAATGTAGCAGACCTCAACTTCATGACTAATTGGTGTAGGCTACATGATACTGTGGCCCATTCTGAAGTGAATTGCCTAGAGATGGAGAAGATGGTTAAGATAGCCCAAGCCGATGCTCCATTACAAGGTGCTTCTAGTAAATTTGGTGGGTCTACTGATGCTGCCATGACTTATGAGTTATTTGAAGAGTCTTTATTTCCTAGTCAGGAAGCGAATTAACCTACGAAAGATGTGTATGATTCCCAAGCTTTCCAAACCAAGGGAGGCCATTTCCTCAGAAATCAAAATAAGGGTCCATTTACCACATTTGCTCCTCCTAATAACATGGTCCCACCAAACCAGAATGTAGATAATAACCCACCACCACCAAAGGAGCCATCAAATTTTTAGAATAAAGGTAATCCACCTTTATTTACTAAGTATCAGGAAAAGAATGATTTAGAATTTGACTTCATTGCAGAGATGCAGAGGCAGAAAACTTCAATGTCATTCTTTGATATTATGAAGTGCCCTGCTCAAAAGGAAATTTTGTTGAAAGCCTTGGAGGAAGTAGACAAGTCAAAAGGTAAAAAAAAGGTGACTCCCACTAATGAGATGAATGCAGCACTCTATAAAGGTAAGACTGGCACTCCACCTTTCCTTTTGAGTTTAAGAATTTTTGGAAAGAATCTACATAACTATCTATTAGATTCTAGGGCGTCGGGAAACATCATGTCATTTTCAATTTGTAAGAAGTTAGGTCTGAGTCATAAAATGGAAGTTAATGTGGTAGGAGAGCTTAAAAATATCCATGTATAGATTGGATCTAATCCAAGGATCCAAACTTATATGGATATCCATGTTGTAGATATCCCAGAAACCTATGGTATGCTATTGAGCAGAGATCTAATGAAAAGTCTTGGGGGATATTTGTCCTTGGATTTCTCACACATGTGGCTGCCCTAGAAAGAGATAGCAAGCTAGATCAGAATTGAAAGTGAGCCTAGGCTCAAACACATGATCACCAAGTATGATTCCCCTAATGAGGTAGTCTATTTCGAGACCGAGATAGGATTTTACAAGTAGGAGGAAATCATGACTTTCTCTATGCTTCAATATGATGATCTATTGCCTCTAGAACCAACTGACCCGATGATTACAGTTAACCAACAAGTCTTAATCAAAAAGTTGCAACAGAATAGGCTGGTACTGGGAAAAGAAGCTGATATGTGGAGTTTGTTGCTTCCCATTTGGTGTAGGGTCCATTACCAAAATCATTGAGTTAACTTGTCAACCTTGTGTAGACATCTTGAACCATGTTTCCTAGGTTGAAGAAACTTGTGAATGTCAATCTCAAACCTCCACCAATAAATTTCCATTTGAAGAAAAAGATGTGACCATCCTTACGAGAGCCATTCTTGCTTAGAAATAATCATCTTCCCAACTTGAGCAAACTCGTGTTCTATGCTCTGAACTACAAAGAGAGACTAAAAAATCTTAGCCTTTTCTTGATACACCAACCCAAAATACTCTTCCAATGCCCAAGACATTGGTGAAAAATGTACTAACTCATGATCTAACCCAAGAAGAGGTTTAGGAATCAATTCCTAAACAAATTTTGAATCCAAGAGAACCTTCTAGTGAATCGTGCCCCCAATTACCTTTAAATCTTGATGACCAGCACCAGTCCGAGCTGCCACATACTTCTGGAAAGCAAAAACTATAAACCCAAAGAAGAAAGAGATCCCAGCTCCAAATCAATTATGGAGTTTAAAATTTGATGGCTCTAAGTCCAAATCAGGAAGTGGAGCAGGGATAGAATTAACTAACCCAAAGAGGAAGACTTACTTTGCTTCGTATAGGTTATAGTTTGGTTGCACAAATAATGTGGCCAAGTATGAAGCGCTTGCCCTAGGTTTGACGTTCGCCCATTAGAAGAAGGTCACATCTCTCATGGTGATGGGGGATTCTGAAGTAATTATCAAACAGGTTTGCATCCAATATACTTTCCATAACAAAAGATTAGTTGCTTACAAAAATAGAGTTTGGAATCTAATTAAGGATTTTGACGCTTTTGGAATCACTTTGATTCCTAGGGAACACAATCAGATTGCAAATTCCCTTGCAGTCACTGCTAGTACTCTAGAGCCTATGCAAGACTCCAAGTTGAAAATATTTTTAGTTGAACTAGTCTCAATCCCAGCAATCCCAAATAATGTCTAGAATTTTTAGGTCTTTAATGATGACCAACACATACTCACCTTCTTGGCAAGTTTTGATGTCTTCGCAGGACATATAATAGATGAATCAAAAAGAGATCATGGGGATTGGGATCCTAATAGTTGTGACACTGAATGGATAATGAATTTGAAAAGCAACAGCATTCCCAAGGGGATGGTAGCTTTAGAAAGAATATTTGATTATGATCCTCGGGCTCGGGAGAGAGTGCCAATGCAAAGTGATTGAGGGAAGTATGAATCTATTAATTTGGCTGATTCGGGTCCAGAAATAAATGTTCTTATAGGAAAGACCTGCCCTGAGGAGATCAGAAATGAAATAATTAATGTGTTAAAAGAAGACATTACAGCAATTTCCTAGAGTTATGAAGATTTAAATACTTTTGACACCTTTGTGATCATGCATACATTACCTCTGAAGCCAGAAGCGAAGCCCTTCCATCAAAAGTAGCACCCGGTCAATGCTTTGATCGAGCCATTAATACAGAAGGAAGTGCAAAATCTTTTTTCAACAAGAATCATCTTCCCAGTACGACACTCCACTTGGGTTTCCAATTTAGTTCCAGTATGTAATAAAAGTGGGGAGATCAGACTATGTGTTGACTTCAGGAACCTAGACAAAGCCTCAAAGAAGGATAACTATCCACTTCCTTCTTTGGATGAGGTATTAAAACTACCATCGGATCTCACATGATGTCATTCTTGGATGGCTATTCTGGGTATAACCAAGTGCTTGTCAACCATGAGGACAGGATGAAGACCGCCTTCACTACTAAGTGGGGGAGATTTTCCTATCGCAAAATTCCATTTGGACTTATCAATGTTGGAGCTACATTCCAACGCGCCATGGACGTAGCATTCAAGGATTTGATAGGTAAGTGTATCATTATCTATGTAGATGACTTAACTATTTTCTCTAAGAATAAAAAGGACCATGTTGTTGATTTAGCAAAAGTCCTTAAGAGATGTATAAGCTATGGAGCATCCCTAAATCCAAAAAAATGTGTCTTTGGAGTTTTTGAAGGGAAACTTTTAGGACATGTGATATCAAAAAGGGGAATATCCATAGACCTTGATAGAGTTGAATCCATCTTGAAATTGACAATGTCAGGCAGTAAAAAGGATATGAGATCCTTCTTTGGAAGGATTAATTTTGTAAGAAAGTTTATAACAGGATTTGTAGAAATTGTGAAGCCACTTAATGAGATGATGAAGAAAGATGCAAAAATAGAATGGAGCAATGAGGCTAAGTCTGCTTTCTTGTAGATTAAACAATCAATATCTGAGGCACCAATTCTAACTAGCCTAGATTATCTATTCATTTGCATTTGACCATTCATGTGTAGTTGTTCTAACTCAAAGAAGAGGAGAGGGAGATGAGAAGCCAATTGCTTTCATGAGCTCCCCATTCAAAAATGCAAAGGTTAGGTACCCACCTCTTGAGAAGCAAGCCTTTGTATTGGTTCGAGCAGTAAATAAATTCAGACATTACATTCTCAGGAGCCAGTTTGTTGCCATAGTTCCTGACCCAACTATCAAATCTTTACTTATGTAGACTGAGTTAGGGGAGAGAAGAGGAAAATAGATGGCTATTTTGCAAGAATTTTATCTAGAGATCCATCCAATGAAGCTTGTCCAAGGATAGGGTTTGTCAAAAGCTATGGCAGATGTTGATAGGAGTATGACTTGTCAGTAGTATACAGTGCAGTCATTCACTAAGGATCTGTGGTATACATATTTAATCTTCTTCCTTCTCAATAACAGATGCCTAGAGGGGATGAATGCTACCTAGAGGAGGGAACTAAGGATGAAGAGTTCCCATTACATGCTCAAAGGAGGATCCCTATACAGAATAAATTATGAGGTACTTTACTTGCGATGTTTAGATCAGCAAGAAGTCAAGAATGCTATTGTTGAATTTCACGATAGACATGGCACAGGGCATGGATCAGTCAATTCATTAGCTCATCAAATTCTCAGGTCAGGTTATTATTGGCCCTACATGTTTAGAGATGCACATCAACATGTTAGAACATGTCACACTTTCCAGACCTCTGCACCCAAGGAGTGTAATCCTGCAATTCCCTTGCAACCAGTTTATGAGGTAAGACCATTCGCCCAATGGGCTCTAGATTTTGTAGGGGTAATTAATCCTAACTCTTCTATAGGACATAAGTTTATCTTAACAGCTACAGACTACTACACATGCTAGACTGAGGCTTAGCCATGCAAAAATAGCACCACAAAGGCGATTATCATATTTCTTAATTACAACATCATTACCAGGTTTGGAGTACCCTTTGCCCTGGTATGTGATAATGGCCCCACTTTTTCATTTGTTGAATTTATATAATGGGATTATGAGCATAAAATAATTTTGAAATATTCATCCAATTATTACCCATAGGGAAATGGTGTAGCGGATTCTACCAATAAGAACCTGTTGGAGGTAATAAAGAAATTGCTAGTAAACAATCCTAGAGACTGGCATACCCAGTTGAGATTTTCCTTATGGGCAGATCGAACCTGTATTAAGGTTTCTCTAGGAAATTCCCCTTTTAAATAAGTCTATGGCCAAGACCCGATTTTCCCCATACATTTGCAGATACCTGTTCTCAATTTTATGCAGGATTTTTATACAAAGGATGATCGAATTGAGGTAAGGCTAAATAATATTTTAAGCATGGAAGAATAGAGGGACATTGCATTACAGCAGTTCTTCAAACATCAGGTTGTTTTCAAGTGTTGGTTTGACAAAAGAGCTAAGATCAAAGCATTCAAGATATCATATCTTGTGTTGTTGTGGGATAAGGCTAAAGAGAAAAAGGGCGACCACCAGAAGTTTGATAGACTCTGGCTAGGTCTGTATCAAATAGTTGAGATCTTGGGTGAGAACGCTTTTCGCTTGACCACCTTAACAAGAGAACCTGTTCCATTGCCTGTCAATGGACAATTTTTGAAGCATTACATTTCCCTCTAAGGGTGTAATTCCTTAATTAATTATATAAATGTATCATGTGTAATTATCTATTCTTTGTTTTTGTTGGTTGTTTGTCTGTTTGTTCTTTCTTTCTTTTTGTTTCTTTGTGTTGTTTTGTGTTTGTTTTTGTCTTCTTCTTTGGGGACCCTCTTTTCTTTCCATCTTCAAATATAAGGGTTGTTATTCAGAGTATGCCATAGGTACTAGGAGAGAAATTGATTTAGGAATTTTCAGGCATATTTGTCGAGAGATTTTGTTCTAAAACTTATGTCTTATGGTAATTTTAGCATTAGTTTGAAAGCCTATTAAGAGTAGGGTATATTGTAGATAACCTCATGAACTATGATTGAAATCTGTCAAAAAATAGATAAAACATCTAACTATAAAGTGCCTATTCATCTCAAGGTGATTATATCTCCGATTCAAGTGAAAAATCTAATTCCCCAAAACTATCATAGGGTCCACTGTAGTTCTCAACCCATGCTGCAAACTAGTAATTTATGAGTATTGAGAAAGTTTTAAAATAATTTCCACAAGTGAAGCCTATAAAAGAAAGAGAAAAGAAAACTACTGAAATAAAGGTAAACTCAATACTAGATGGGTAATTCAAGTATCTCTATCAGGGCTATGGATGCCTGACTAGTAGTAGAGCAATGCTTTGAGACAATTAGAGGTATCTCCATCGGGGCTATGGATGCCTGACTGGCAGCGGAGTAATGCCCAGGATTTCATTACACGATAGTTAAAGGACTCAACCTATGTAGCTTGGATCTTAGATATAATTGCTTAGGTGTGGAGAAAGTTCTTATGAAGAAAGACGCACCATATAAGCACACACTCATATTCAAAAGTAGTTTATGTTGATTTACATTTGAGATTCTAGCTCAACTTTACTTAAATATTCTGATCATACTTAAGTTAACATGTTTCATAAATCAAAGGTTTTTGGGTGACTGAATTCTTTAGTATCTTAAAAATGGGTAAACCATTTTCCTAGCCAAGTCACCATTTGTTATGCCTTGCATAACCACCCCATTATTATTTTGGAACAAAATGGGTCCCCCTTGTTTTTGTTTTGTCTTTGGTTTTGGTTTGGGTCTTAGGAGTTTTTTGTTTTGCTCCTAAGTCTTTCTTTCTTTTGTTTTGTTGGAAGCGGAGCCAGAACTGAAACTGGACTCTAAACTTTTCCAAGGTTCCTAGTTCAGGTTTCATTCTGACTCTGGTTCCGCCTTCTTCCTTAGTTCTCTTCATTGTTTTTTAGTTTATTTTCCACTCTTGGGTCTGTTTTCTCCCTGGGGTTGTTTTTCATTTTCCTTGTGTCTTGTTTTTTCCTAGCTGGAAGCAGAACCAAAAATTGGAACCTAACTTGGAATTTTCTAAATTTCCAGTTTTCGTTCCTATTCTGATTCTGACTCCACTCGTTTGCTTTATGTTTTTCTCCATTGGTGTTTGGGCAGAGTCTGTCTTGTCCCGGTCTCACTTCCCTTCATTTTGTTTGTCCTTGTTTCATTTCTTGTTTCTTGGTCAGGACCGAAACAAGGATTAGAAATGAACTTTGAACTTTTCTAATGTTCTGAGTTCAATATCATTTCCATTTTGCCCCCTTTGTTTCTTTTCTTCATTGTCATCTTTGTTGTCAGACCGAAGTCGAGTTCAGAGTTGGGTAAGGGACTTTCTAAAAGTTCTTTATGTTGTCTCGGACCTAGGTCTGTGTCCACCCTGCTTTAGGTGTTCATGGGATTTAACTATCTATTTGCATTGTTTGCTCCGCCTCCGACATACCACCTTTATTGCATTAATCGCAGGTTCTTCACACGCGCAAAATCATTTTTTTTTAAACCTTAATTAAGGTTAACTAGCTTATTATCCTTGTTTGATTTTTTTAAGCAAACCTGAGCCAGAAGAACTTCAAGGAGAGTGAATTGATTGTGGGGGTGCGTTTGTTGGTGGATTCCTTTCAAAGTTTTTGGTCTTTTCCCGTGGGATTTAAGGTAGGTTTTCTTCTCTCTTTTCTTTTCCTATTTTGTTTTGTTCTGTTGGCTTTGTGTTTTGTGTGTTCATGGAACTTTGTTCTATGAATGCTCGCCTTCCTTTTTGTTTTTTCTTGTTCATTGGTTTTTGTTTTATCTTGTTCATCTTTGTTTTTCCATTTTGTTTCTTTCTTTTTCGTTTGTCTTTTGCTATTTGTTGTTGCTTCTGTGGTAGGTGGGTTGTGTCGTGCCCTAGTTTTTAATTAGGGATTTCGTTTACCAGGGTTGTTTGTACTCTAAATGTTTGAAATA
Source organism: Sequoia sempervirens (assembly GCA_007258455.2). Lineage (NCBI taxonomy): Eukaryota > Viridiplantae > Streptophyta > Pinopsida > Cupressales > Cupressaceae > Sequoia > Sequoia sempervirens. Next base: position 71,385 of record VDFB02263491.1, read on the forward strand.
TGTTTTGAACCCTATTTCTTCTTGATCCCATGTCGATTTGATGTGTTCTATGGTGGGTTTGTGTTTCCCTAGATGCTTAAGTTGACGTATCAAGCAAACTCGGGTTTTCCTGATAACCTTTATAAAATAGGTTCCTATGGGTTAAATTGATCTTTGTACGATTAGGATGTGGGGTTAAGCCCCTCTAGTTTTTTATTTCCAAATCGATCATGTGACCCGGGCCTTAGATCCTTGTGACCATGTCATTAATAAAGTACACTATTTTATGGTGAAACTTGTGAAGTCAGACTCGGGACCAAACTTGTCCCAAGTGTTTGGTATCGGGTTTCATTCTTGAATTGGTTTCACTTCCGGTTATTAATGATGTTGGGTCCACGCGCTTGTCCTTAGATAGAACCGGAGCTGGATTGGATATCAAACTTGGAACTAGTAATTAGTTTTTGGTTCTTGTTCCCATTCTGGTCCCGGTTCTGATCTTGTCCTGGTTCCGGTTCTGACCCCACCATATGTTAAAATGTTGTTTCATAGTCCTATTGCTTCTATGGTTCCACTTCCAATGAAAGTAAGATTTAACTAAGTATGAAAGTTATCTTAAGAAGATAGAGAATGGTATTACAAGATTAATTGAATTTGATGCTTTTTTTCATCTAATATAGGAGTTTACTACAGGAATTAGAAAATGTCAGGGGCATCGGAGGAGGCTTCTCAAGAGACTTCTAGGTAGGGAGCCAAACCAAAGAAGATGAAGGTGGAGCAACTCCCCTATACTCTGAGATGTAAACATAAGGAGGTTACCCTCACGGCTAGTAAGGTGGATTCTGATTGGGATGATATTACTTACACCAATTTGGGTCCTTTCAATTATGAGGAATTGTATGAGGAGACATTCAGTGAGGAAGAGGTCACAGGAAGAACTGAAAGGATTGTTCAATCAGGTTTGGCCCATGTTGCACTCTTCTCCTTGTCTGTCCAGTGTCCGGAGTTGATCCTTGTAGCAGCTGGAGCATACAATCCTACTACTAGGAAGTGTGTGGATGTGAAGGGAAATGTTATCATTGATCTAAAACTACAAATGATCATATTCATGTTTAATGTACCTGCTTCCCAGAATCCTAGGCGACTAAATGAAGCAGAAGCATTGAAGCTTTACAGTGATAAGAAGGAAGCCAGTAGAAATCATATGAATAAAATGTGGATGAGGGTAGAGAAGAATTGGTTGCAACAAATTAAATAGGATTAAGTTTGAGGATGATTAGTTAGATGGACCTGATGTGGATACTCTTCAACAAATGTTTTCCAATTATGATGAGTACATCCTTGAGCATGCAACACAAAAGTGAGTCGGCTCTCTTCACTGGACACAACATCTCCTTCTCTCCTCTTTTGTAGGGATTTGATGTGAACTCAACTCCAATTCCCTTCCTCAATTCCACCTTCTTCTTTGAATGTCATAATTTGTGCAACATTGTACTCCAACCTTCTAACTCAGGATTAGTAGTCTAGTCTTTTGTTCAGTTCTAGCTCCTTAATTGGTGGATCTAAATTGATGATTGAGAGGAACTTGTGCATGTGGCACCTATATGTACTATTGGGTCCTATTTTGTAAAGTTCAGCTAATTGAAGAAAGATAAGCCACCTGATGATAGCGAATAGTGATTAGTTCTAGGATTTCATTGTTGTTAGCAGAGATACTTTTAAGAAAGTTCAATTGAACTTAGATACATTTTTTTACAGTTTTTATACAATTTTTTATGTTATCAAGTTTGGACCTATCTGATAAGGTTAATTATGCATAATCAATCTGTATGCCAATGATATGTTGTGCCTAAATGTTTTCTATTTGATGAGAATCAATAGAGGAAATCAGATTTAAGATTATCTCATTAGGTTATCTATGAATGAAGTTACTGTCATGTCTATTTGATCTATGTTTAATGATGAGTGAATGATCTATTTTGAAGTAAATTTTAGTGAATGGTGATGGTATTGAATTAGCACTATGGATGTATGAAGTTGTATGGTTTATTCTGTGGATTTTATCTTGTTGTAGTTGTGGTTAGGTGAATGGACACTGATTATTGATACTCATGTCTAGATATTAAGAACTTGCATTCATGTTCTTCTATTTTAAGGCTTTGATTTGTCTTTTTATCTTTATTTAAACCCCCAAATGTAGATTAGTTGATTTCATGCAGTTTTGTTCCTTATTACTAGCAAAGGCCCCTTGCATATTACAGTTATATTGACCATTGAGCGACATCAACATAATTGAGAACCAATTACCAGGACCTTGGGAGTTAGATTACCATGTGTTGTCTTTATTTTTTAGGAGAAATAGAATAGTAATATTATGTTTAATGTTGTTGTGTTGTTTTGACCCTCAACAAGTTGCAACCATTACTTACACCAGAAGGATATAAAACAGTGAAGGAACAATCATCTTTGACTGTCAGGGGCAGTTATGTGGGTGGATCATGTCATAGAAATTCCAAGTCAAAATGGCATTAATAGTTATAAAGGACAGAGGACTTGGGATGAACCAATGTTATCATCATATTGAGCATAGTCATTTATGATTTGTAACTCAAACATCTTTATCCCAATATACAAAATGTTGATTGAAGGACATGTGTTGACTGTTAAGATGGAGTAAACAGAGTTAATGAACAGTCCAGTGAAATGATAGTTAGGTTTTGGAGTGACTATTGATTATTGCAAATAAAAGGTGTTTCCATCCATGTTTTACAAATCAACATGTTGAAGTAAGTTCAAATATAAGAGAAAACCCTTGATACAGTGAAGGAAAAGCTAGAAAGATGTGTCAAGAGACAAAGCCATGGCCTTTTGATAAGAAGTTTTCCATAATGCATGAGTACTTGTAGGTGATAGTAAGGAAAAAAATGTGCACAGAATAATAACCCCCATTTGTGTACATAAAATGAAAACCCTCGAGTTTTCCATAGGTATTCAAGGCAGAATCACATATTTTAAAGCTACATAATGCATTTGCATATAAAACCTAGGGTCGAGCCATGAACAAAATGGAAATAAAAGGGAGAGTTTGTTGTTTTTTCAAGACAGTGAGATGGAGAAGCTCGGCCACAAAGTGAGAACATAGCCCTCAATACCTACAAAGACTATAAACTTGTGTCCATGGAGTACAGAGAACTTCTTTATTTGCAATGCCAAGTAAATAATAGAAAAGAGGAAAGAAACTTCTCTACCTTTTACTACAGAAGTCGAGCAAGCATGAAAAAATGCACAAAAGATAAAATATATTCATCATTTTGGCATTATAGAGATCAAGAATAAGTGTTTTCCCACATATTAAAAAAAAATCAGAAAATAAAAGTTATCACAAAAAGTTCCTTCATTTCTTTTACAAAAACGAAGAGATGAAAGTTAGAAGTCAAAACCCTCTGGAGAAGGTACGCAAAGAAAATGCAAGTTTCCTCATTTTTTCCACAACAAGGGTCATTCCTTTTGCATTTCACAGGGAGATAAAAGCTTTTCCACATAATTTATTTTCATTGTTTTACAGAGATAGAGAAGAAGAAGGGTTATGCAGCAGTTAGTAAAGCAGCAAATGAAAATGCCATCAAAATAGAAACCCTAACAATCTTATGTAAAGAAGATACATTTTTCCTTGATTCACTATCATTTTTTGGATCCAGGAGGAAGAGAAAATGAAAATAAAGGGAAATCATGCTATAATACCATAGGACAATACTCAAATTTCATCATTTTTGTTATAGCCAGAGCTCGAGATGACTTTTTATTCACATATAATGATGAAAAGAGAAAAATTTATGCTTACCTTTCTTAGTCTCGAAGTATTTTTGCAAGAATCTGCATACAGAAGCTTCTAGAAAACCTTTCAGAGACTCATGGCAGTGCCCTCAAAAAATGTAAGAGTAGAACGAAATGATGAAATTTCAAATGAAGTGCCCAACTAGGGTTAGCCTTTTTGTCTTTTGGGTTTCCAAAACCCTTGGTTAGCTGATAGACAAAGGGTATTTTTTGACTTTGTTTTATTTTTTCTTCTTCATAACTAATGCCCCACATTATGTATTGTATGCCTTGGTTCCTCTTTTGTATTTTTCAAATGTTCCCTTTTACATGTCTTTCTAAAATATGGTCGAGCCTCTTCCTTTATTTTGCATCAAATTGAAAAATGTAAAAACATTATTGAAGTGATGGAATTATAAATCACTTTATTTAATGTTTTGTATAATGCAAGATACGGATACGTTTCTTTCAAGATATGGTCAAAGGAGATATAGTTGAAGATTTATGGTTTATGCCAAGCATGTAGGGGAAGTTGGAGGAGGTTGACAGAAAAGTGCCAAGAATATAGGGGTTGGTTTGACTTGGTTTTGGAGGGAATTGATAGCATCTTGGAGATTTTTTGATGCTTTTATGACAGGTGAGGTTAAGGCTTGACCTTTTCTTCATTTTTGAGCCTTTTTGGAGTGGGTTTAGGGGCTTATTTTTAGGCTTTATTGTTGTACATGACCAAGGAAGTTTCTAGTTCCTATCTTTGTGCAACTCTTTGCAAGCATAAAGTAACTTCAAACAACTATTTGGAGTTAGTTCTTTCTTCTTTTCAACATGTATTGTAGCTTCTTTTGGAGCTCTTTCAGGAAAAAGACGGCATTGTAACTCAATCCCAAACATGTACAACAATATGTAATACCTTTTTATCAATGTGTGGACAATGATTTTGGCACCACAAGACTCCCTAACACTTCTAGGGTTTTTCACCTAGAAGGAGAGAGGTAGGCTAAAATGTGCAATGTCCCCACTCAAAAATAATGAAATATGAAGGAAATATGCCTAAATGTAATGTTCTAATATGTAGAAAACTAAAAAAATAGATCTATTATTGCATGAAAACCAAAAACACATTGTGATATGCAAAAAGACCTAGAAATGTCAACAATATAAATGAATTTGAAAATGAAGAGGTGCACTTGGGAATATGTTGTAGTTTGGAATGGAAATTGGAAATGTTGATCCTAAAAATTTAGCCTACTGGGACACTTACACCATTCTGGGCAACCATCCCAGATCTGAAAAATTGCACTTGAGCCCGTTTCAGCCAAATGGGTATCCAAATCTACATAAAACTCTAAAAAAAATATGCAATGGGACTAAGTCGCCACTATTGGTGACTTAGTCCACTTTGGCTTTTCTAAAAACCCAAAAGTGGAAATGGAAGCTCTCGGTCTGCAATTTCTGCTCCTCCAACTGTCCGATTTTGAAACTCTGATTTTTGGTATTGTAATTGACTTTTTGTGGATATTTTGACCTAGCCAACAAGGAGATGTCTTCAACAAATTTTTGACTTATCCTTTGATGATTTCCAAACCTTTAAGATACCTAAATCTACAAACACATAAGAAAAGGGAGAGAAATGTTGAATGTTAGGGCATGGGGGTTTGCCTTGGTCAAACCCCTTTAAGGTAATTAAACCAAATGGAGAAATAAGATGAATCATGAACATGAAATGAAGGGATTAGAAACTTTCCATGATGATTGATCTTGAATTTCTATAGCAATAGGTGAAGAATTTTCCCTTGAATGCCTTATAAAGCTATCTTGATGACTCAGAATGCTAAAACCCTAGCTTGCTTGACTTGAGATAGATGATGAGTGATGAATGAAATGATTAGGTTATGAATTAGGGTTTAGAAGCTTGTATTTATAGGAAATCCACTTAATTTTCCCATTAATTTGATCCCCAAGGCCGACATGAAGGAAAAATAAACTTAAAATCCAATTTTTCCTGCTCAAACCTCAAAAATAGCCCAAATGGGACTAATTTTCCCAGATGGGTGACTTGGTCCCACAGAGGTTATTTTTCCAGCTGGATTGTTGGGGGATGAAGAATTTTAGTTCTTATGTTGATTTTAATGAGTATTTGATCAAATTATGCCTCAGGATGCACAATATGGGGCCATAGGGGCCTATTAATGACGATGTAAAGGTCTAGGGACACAAAGTTCAATGTGAAAGTGTGATAAAATACACTTTACATCATTAAAATGAGGTCCACATAGCCTAGAAAGGAACAACATCCAATGTGAATGTGTAAGACACATTACAACACTAGATTAGAATTAGGTTTAATTTAAAAGCCTTCTAGATTAATGTGAGAATGCAATTAAATACATTTTATAACATTGAATTAGGGGAAAAATAGGTCCATTAGTCTAGGAAATTGTGAAAGTCTTTTACAACACCTTTACAAGACATTCATTTTGTTCATTTTTCTAGGGCCCAAGACCTAATGTGGATGTGAAACACACCTCACAACACTAGATCAAGGCGAAATTAAGTCCAAAATCACAAGGAGGGCCTAAACAAGAAGAAAAAGTAGAAGGGTTACTTTTTTTGTGTCCACACAATGAAATTCAGTGTTTTTACCTTCTTAAAATCTACCTCATTGTGTGCAATGTGTGATTGATGAATATTCTTGTGAGTTTTGATAATTCCTTTAATGTTTGTCTCATTTTAGCACCTTTAGGTAGAAGAAACATATTTTTGCAAGTTGTAAGCTATGTAGTGATTCAAATAGCTATATTTTAGTTGTGAAAGAACTCCTTTCCTTCAAAAGTGTTAAGAGAACCAAGCCTCCTTGCAAAACACTTATGCATTAACATATCAAAATATATGAGTTGTGTTACGTTAAGCTGAGCTATTGAGAAAATTTGTGTATTAAAACAGTAGTACAGGTTCTAATAAAACACATTTGGTGCATCACCCTAGGAGTTAGTTTTCATTTTCATGTTTCTTTCTTACCCTTTTCCTAACAAGAAGTATTTTTAGGTGAGTACCATAAGAGCCAGCTTTCTCTGGAGGTTCTTTTCTATTTTAGGCAACCCACAACCTTAGAAAAGTTCCCATGTTTCTCCAATATGCTAAGTTTTGCAACTTAGCAGGGGCGCACTATTAGGAGACAACAATGAGATCAACCAATTTTTTCCTAATGGAGTAGTAAAGTTGCATACCATAGATGCAGTGAGGTTCTCACTCTTGGTTAATGCCCGCTGATTGAAACTTTATAAGAAACCGACACAAAAGGAAGATTTTATTTTCTCTCTATTTCAGCTATATGGACCTCACAATGATCAAGATACAGGTTTAGTAAGACAAAGTGATGCCTTGGCAGTAGCAAATATACCAAGTCCTTCAGGTGATTCATAAATTGAGCTACACAACACAATCCCTAAGATCACTCAAGTTTAATTTTTCATTCCATCTCACATGCACACACAACATAGTTGCAATAATGTACATACTATTTCCAGAGGGACCTATCATGTATATACAACTATCAACATTCAGTAGGGGTCCTATTGTAGTAGGGACCTATAGCATGAATAGTTGTCAACATTCATACGGGACCTGATGTTGAAGGAACCCGTAGCACTGTCTAATAGAAAAAAATTCAAATCAATTGGTGCCACATTAATTTTAGTTCACACATTCTCACCTCAAAATTCTCACATGCAGTATCCATCTTTTCATAATAAGTACCCATAACATGCCTATCTTATTTCTTTCTGCCAATTCAAATTTTAAGCATTTGAACTGTCACATCACCAACCATTATCCGTCTCTTTTGTTTCATTACCTTACATCTGCACCTCACCATTCATTCACCTACAATTACTTCCTATCACATCAAATCATATTGAGAATACATCTTCTTCAACTCACACATGTGGCATTCAGTTTGTCACCTCTGACAGGTATGAAAGGTACACTATCATAATTATTACATATTTCTTAACACTTTCATTATGTATTTCATATTAAATTAAGCATGTGATATATTCATAACATTTATTTCCATACTTTCTAATCATACCTTCGCCTATCACGACTTGAAGTGGGGTCACTTCAAACCTTAAGTTGGGGGAGGGTACAATATCAGCCAGTTTTTTCATTTTTCGCCACCTAAAACCAAATGCAAATGAACAAATATGACATGCAAATATTTTTGTCCTAAAATTGCACTTATTTTTTGTTGATAGTTTCAATTACTAATTTCCTAATCTTGTGATCTTGAGCTAAGTCGAACCCAAAGCCCACTTTTAAGCTCAATTAAGCTAATATGAAGAAGAATGGGAGTTGCAATTACAATATGGTAGTGAAAATGCATGAGGAATTATGAAAGTAAAAGAAGGATTTGAGGGTGGTGAAGTGAAAATTGAGCTAAATTTTTAAGGTTAACACATTGAGTAGAGGTAACGAGATTCATAATGGGAGGTGATATTATTAGGAGAGAGTTGTCAGCTCACAAGTAGATACTAGAAGATGCAATGGTATTTCCTATCTTCACATGAGTTGGTTGGCTCGATTATTTCCTAAGCTGGAAGAATTTGACAATGACATAGCAAGAAGATTTGCAGCCACATTGGAGCATGATGAAGTAATGGTAAAATGGTTTTCAGTGGATGCATATAAAGTCGCTATAGCACAAATATCTGGGTTGCCTAGGATTGGAGAAAAGTTTCCAATTAGAGCATATGTGGTGGCTAAAAGAGAAGAATTATGTGAGCAAGGAGAAAATTTGGATTCATCATCACAAGGTACAAAGATACTTTCTCTTCCATGTTTTTGGGCCAACTAAGCTTCCTATGTCATTAGATACCTTATTTGTGATGGTAGACGAAATCTTTTGTATATTGTACATTTTAAATTACTTAGTCATCTTCACCATAACTAGCTAGTAAATGTGCCAAATTTTCCTTATAATATGCTAAAATGGATGGCATCTGAGTATCAGAGGAAATAGAGTGACACGGCCTTATCACATCACTGTTTGATTTCCCTATTAGTAAAAATGATATTGAGAATTCAATACCCACAGGTAGCTTGGGAAGATTTTGCGAAATGTGAAGATATTAACAATTTACTTGAGGCACTTGTAGTACCTAAAGCTTTGGAGCCACAAGCTAAACCTATAAGAGGAAGTTCTCCTATCTCACCTATGGCTTCACCTACCCGTAGCCAAGGTGAGCCCGAGGAGCACAATGTGCCAGAATCTAGGTCATCAACAGTGGAAGAAATTGCATCTTCTTCTAAACCACCAAACCCCAAGAAAAGAGGAGATAGTACATCCACACCTTCTAAAATATAGAAGAAAAAGAAGGATGTTCATAAGAAAAATAAAGATGTTTAGAAAGAGACGCCTACACCTAAGCGTTTAGGCTGATTGAAAAAGCAAGGTGTTGTGAGGGGGAGTGTGGAAAAACCTGAAGAAGAGGAAAAGGGAAAAGAACAACAGGAAGAAGATTTGTTGTTGGTTGAAGTAGACTATGAAGGGAAGGGAAATATCCTTGGAAATGTGCATACACCTGTGAAGAGGAAGAAATATGTGTCTACCACTTTAGATTCAGATTCAGAAGATGTGTTTGTTGCTAAGAAAACACAAAAGAAAACCCCAGATAGTCCTACTTATGAAGACTATGATTGTATAGGGGGTGGTAATGAATAGTTTTTGGAAATAGAGGAAATGTTTATAGAAGATAGAAATGTCAGAAAGAGCTTCAGAAAGCTTTGGACAAAATTAAACATCTGGAAGAACTAGTGCAGAGTTATGAAAAAAAAGACAAAGGGAGACAAAAATACAAGAATTGGAAGAAAAATTGTGACATATGGCCATGGTACAAAGTTGGTTCTATTGGCCATTACCAAAATAGGGGATAGAGAACTTGCAGTACCAAATTAGAGACCTCGTCCCATAAAAACCGCAATTCACCATTCAACCTTATCTCTTGGTTATCAACTATGGAAGGTGACTGATGAATTTGCACAAGATAAATAAAAGTGGAGGAAAGAAAAAGAAACTTTGATTATAGAACATGCTAAAGTTCTAGAAGGAAAAGAGATTGAGCTAAAGAGATTAGCAATCAGATTGGAAGAAGTGGCAAATAAAGTTGCCCAAATTGTAAGATGTAGACCTCCAGCAAGAACATATGCACTATTTTTGCAAGAAAAATTTTTGAGTTTTCAACTTAGTAGGCTAATCAGTAACCAATTAGTTGGGATGAGTAGAGAATTTAAGTTTCTTAATGTTTTTTCTAATTCTACACCAAAAGAGCAGGATCAACTATGTGAATACTATTTGCACAACTATGTGGTGTCGGATGAAACAAAGTGGAATCCTTTGATATTTTTAGAGGATCTCCAAGTAAGGGTACTAGCATCTTATTATAGGAACGAACATTTCAAGGGAGAAATAATGGAATAATATGAGGAGAGGGAGAAATCAATTTCTCTCCCAATAAGGAAAGAGTCTAAAGACCCCGGAGCGACTTATGTATGAATGGTTGAAACTTCGGATCATAAAAGGTGCAGGCTAAAAAAAATTATCAAACTAAGAACAAAGGATTATAAAAGAATGCAAAATATTTAGCCATGGATTAACAGTAATGTTATAGATATATGTAGAATAGATGTAACATCTTGACCCCCGTGAAAGTTGTAGAGAAAGGGACTTCATTTAGTATACAATACAATTTCACCACCATGCTTGAGAGGTTACATAGATACATGAAAATTACATCGGCATAGGTTCTACCAAAGTACTCACTCTTTGTGATAGCTCCACTGTGATCACATGCGCCAAAGTTGTTCGAAGTTGCCAGGAGATCGATTTGGGATCACAAAACAAATCTCGGGATGTGAGGGGTCGACGGATCGCTATCCTCGACAAACATAAACAAAGGCCTTTGAACACAGGTCGATTCTGATCACATCCAAAGTGAGAGGATAAGAATCTCGCTAAGGTTGCCTAAGAGATACTACACCTAAAATCGATTCATAATGAGTCCTTTTTGCAACTGATCTACGTGCCTCTCTATCCTTAAGAAGAGCGGTGGATTGATATTGTGGCTCCCAGCGATTAACCCTAAAATAATTTATGGGTATACTATTCCTAAATCTTACAAGTTACTATTTCCATGCACAAACAACATAGCTGAGTATGAGGCTTTGAAAAATGGACTAAAAATGGCTATAGAGTGGAATATCACAGAACTACATATCTATGGGGATTCTCAGCCGATCATCAACCAAGTCAATGAACAATACCAAACAAAAGATGACAAGTTGGTACCTTACATATCTCAATCTTAGAGCTTCTAGAGTTGTCCCTTAGGCATAAGCAGATCCTTGAGGACGCTTTGCGCACATCAAATGTCCCCAACAACATTGATATAGACCAATTCCAAGGCATGGTGAATCACATTACTAGCCCACATTACCTTTCTTTCTCTGAAGATGATGACAAATCCCTAAGCCATCCACACAATCTTGCCCTTCACATTGAAGTCATGATTCATAAAACTCGTGTCAGGTGCGTGTTGATTGATGGGGTGCTGGTTAAATATCTCAGGATTGAATTTGTTAAAACTTTGGCTAGCTGAGCAAGTGATCGGACACTAGAAAGAAGATCACCATAAAGGCCATGATATTTAAGCAATGTGATAAATGTAGAAAAATAATAGAAACAAATCTTGATTGGAATTCCTTTTTTAGTTTATTTCCTTTAACCGACATTTGTTTCCTTTTTTCATCACAGATATTCTTGAGGAGATATTTCATTTATTTCACTAATTTAAGATGATAATATCTTTAATAAAATAAAATAAGATTATGTAATTTAGAAATGAATATTAATGTTAAAATAAAATTATTTAATTAAAAATAGATTTTAATTAAATAATAGCATCATTTTATTTAAGTAATATTAACTTCAATTAAATAACATTATTTTATTTATTAAAAGTGGGATTTATTTCTTTTGATTAAATAACATTAATGAAGCATTCAAATCTTAGGGAAAATTGAAACATTTGAAATAGTTATGAATTGATTAAGAAATTTGATTTGAAAATGCGACAATCATTGATTCAGAAAGTTGATGTTGACAAATTAAATAAATGGGACCCAAAGTCTAGGTGACCATTTTAGGTTGCATACATTTGCCCCTCTTTGACTAATGTGAGGTCGACTCGGGATCACATGCAGTCAAAGAATGAAGTTGCAGTGTGAGATCGATTTGGGATCACAAAACAACTCAGATGTGAGGTCGACTCGGGATCACATCTGGACAAACATAAACAAAAGGCCTTTGAACATGAGGTCGATTCGAGATCACATCCAAAGTGAGAGATAAGAATCTCGCCAAGGTTTCCCAAGAGAAGCAATTGATGTTCGATAAAAGTCAATCAAGGATAAATTGATAAATTGCAGATCAACTGGCTAATTTTCCTATTCAAGATAATATGCCCATTCAAGTCAACTTTCCAGATGAGCATCTTATGTACATGACTGAAAGATCCTGGAAACTATTCTTTGATGGTTCATGCATGCAAAATGGTTCTGGAGCTGGTGTGTTGTTTGTTTCTCCTCATGGGTATACTATTCTTAAATCTTACAAGTTACTCTTTCCATGCACAAACAACATAGCTGAGTATGAGGCTTTGACAAATGGACTAAAAATGGCTATAGAGTGGAATATCACAGAACTACATATCTATGGGGATTCTCAGCTGATCATCAACCAAGTCAATGAACAACACCAAACAAAAGATGACAAGTTGGTACCTTACAAAAAAATGGTTGATTCATTGAGACGGTATTTTACTTTTGTCACCTTTCAGCAAATCCCTAGGGTTGAGAACAAAGCAGCTGATGCTATGGCCACCCTTGCTTCACTTCTTCAGTTAGAGGAACATGAGTCTAGATATGAATTCCTGGTGGAAGAGCTACGATATCCCATATTTGACTCACCCGAAAGCCATGTCATTTGTACCCTTGTCAATCATGAATCCTCCCGCCATGGTGCTATTTACTCATATCTTCGTGATGGCATCATCCCCGATACATTTAACCGATCTGAAAGAAGAAACCTTATCCGCAACGCCTCTCGCCATTCCCTCATCTCTGGTGATTTGTATAGGAGGGGTCTAGATGGAACACCTCTAAAGCCAGAAAGGGAGGAACCGACTGCCGCCATTGACATCCACGGGCATATGCGTGGAGGACATCAATGGTCTTTCCATGGCTAGAAGGTTGCTTTCAGAGTAGGGTACTCATTGGCCTACGATGCGATAGATGCAAGAGCATTTATTAAGTCTTGTGAAAATCGCTGTCGAAAACATGACACCTCGGATACATGCCCGTGGAGCTAATTCTTCTATATCTCAATCGGCCATTTCAAATGATGGGGCCTTTGATCTGCTGGCGATTCATCCCAACTCATCAGGTGGGCATAAGTTCATTATCACTGCTACTGACTACTTCACAAAATGGGTAGAGGCTATTCCACTTTCTATTGCCTCAGGCAAGATAGTGTCTTTATTTATTTTAAACCATATCATTTGTTGATATGGAGTGCCATTTGAGATCATCACTGATAATGGAGGTCAGTTCAAAAACAAGGACCTTAAAGAACTTTGCCAAAGATTCAAGATAAAGCAATATTGGTCCTCCATTTACTTCCCTCAAGGAAATGGTCAGGCAGAGGCTTAAAACAAAAACCATATTCTCAAGATTTTGCAATGCAATTTACCATATAAGAATGGTGGTGATTGGCACTTACAGATAAATCCGCCCTCAGGCCTATAACGAAAGTATTCGCATCTAATCAAGCATTCCTTTTGCCCTTACATACGGCGCTGAAGCAGTGTTACCTTTAGAGGTTGAGATTCCATCACTTCGGGTCCCTCTCAAAGGTCTAGTTACAGATGAAGACTATCGCGCCATGAGATTGCAAGAATTAGAACTTCTTGATGAGAAGCGTAAAGCATCATTTGACCATATGAGGGTCTATCAAAAGAGGATGTCCAAAGCCTTCAACAAAAAGGTTCACCCTAGAGAATTCCAATTAGGAGATCTTATCCTGTGAGAGAATCCTAAGAACCAATGTAACCGAAATGGCGGGAAAAATTCAACCTAATTGGCTTGGACCCTACATCATCACAAGCAGCCTTTTGGCACAGTGCCTATCTACTATCTATCAAGAGGGAGCCTCCCCTCGAGCCTATCAATGTTTTGCACTGAAGTTCTATCCTTGATGCCCGCCTCCGTCTGGGGCACTCTTTGTAAGACCAGGACTTTAAAGTTCCAAAATTGATATATGATACTGAAAAAATTAGAAAAAAAAATTGATATATTGTCAAAAAATCCAAAAAAAATCAAATATGATGCTGAAAAATACAAAAAAAAAGAAAAAAGTGCCTTGGTGAAAACCTGGAAACAGGCGCCTTGGTAGCAAAAATACAAAAAAAAAATAAAAATAAAAAGTCCTAAAAAAAATTATTCCAAGTGGTGAAAACCTGGAAACAGGCGCTACTTGAGGCCTTTGCATCCCTATTTATTAGCATGCATCCTCGACACTTAGCCTTTCTCCATCATGCCTTTTCCCAGTATTGGTTCTTATTTGAATTGATCTTGTTCCTTTGTCTACAGTGGCATCACTCGCAGTTAGCTTTGGTCTCTTGATATGTTTGTCTTTAGGATACCTCAGAACAAGTAGAGCTTTTCTAACACTAACCCAATCAGAAAGTTTTTCAACACAACCCCATTATCGTGTTTTTCGCAACACTTATCGCTTTATTCATCTAGTTCACCATGTGGATCTTACCTACTCAGTAAAGCACTGATCCTTATCCTTGAACTCGTGATAGTTTACACACTTAAAATTTTTAATTGCAACACTTAATACTTGAGATGCCATGATCTTTTCTTTGTGTGTTGGATCTATATTGATTTCTACTGAGTGTCCTTGTCTAATAAGTCTCCGGTGATGCATAGCCAGGACTGTGGCATGGCATGTTTTTATTTGCTTTCTTGTGGGCAGGTCTTGAACCTCTCTGTCTCTTGTTGTCTCCCACACACTTAAGAGATTTATGGCAACCTTTTTTTTTTTTCACACTTTGAATAATGAGGCTTAATCTTTATTATAATGGGTTAAGATATGTTGTTTTGTGCATGCAATTGATTCACAGCTCTCTATCCAAGAAGAGCAAGGATTGATATTGTGGTCCTCAGATTAACCCTGTTACCCCTGCAAATACAATCTCGGAACGAGAGATTCAAAGAGGAGAAGCAAGAATGCCAATCTCCATGAATCCTGTTCTTGCAATGCAACAATGAAAACTAATCTAAATGGCTTTAAAATGTAATAAACCAAACTAATTTATTGAAATGAAACTTAATCTACATGCAATGTCATAAATGAATTATTTTGCAAATTAATCTACTATGAAGATTAAGCTAAAATGTAATATTAAACTATATGCTCTAAAAATAAGATGCTTATATAATCAAACTAATGTAATCTCAAAATGATAAAATTCAAATTTGTAGCAAGTCCGATGTAAAAAATTCGCCATTCTGAAAAATGAGAATGAGAGGGCTCATTTTATAGGCAAAAGTGGAATTGAAGGGCAAATTCACAATGTGGGATAAATAGAAAAATAGAAACAAATCTTGATTGGAATTCTTTTTTTAGTTTATTTCCCTTTTAACTGATTTGTTTCCATTTTTTCATCACAGGATATTCTTGAGAGGATATTTCATTTATTTTATTTTATTTAAGATGATAATATCTCTTTTAATAAAATAAAATAAGATTATGTAATTTAAAAATGAATATTAATAAAAATAAATAAAATTTATTTAATTAAAAATAGATTTTAATTAAATAGCATCATTTTATTTAAGTAATATTAACTTCAATTAAATAACATTATTTTATTTATTAAAAGGAATTTATTTCTTTTGATTAAATAAAATTAATGAAGCATTCAAAACTTAGGGAAAATTGAAACATTTGAAATAGCTATGAATTGATTAAGAAATTTGATTTGAAAATGCGACAATCATTGATTCAGAAAGTTGATGTTGACAAATTAAATAAATGGGGCCCAAAGTCTAGGTGACCATTTTAGGTTGCATACACCACTCACATTTCACCCACCTATGCTACTCTATCCAATTCCACATTGGACTAGGGAAAAAGGTGAGGAGTGTGAGAAAGTTGGGATCATTAGAATGAGACAACTTGCAACTTATAGAGGTTTCTACTTAAAGTAGATCAACAGAGTTGATGTTGTCATGAACCTTAGTGAGATCACCCTCCATTATAATTTTTACCCCTAGTGTTTTTCTTTAGGACAAGAAAAATTATAGTTGTGGGGGATGATGGGTTCATTTATTAGCCTATTTTTGTTGTTTTTATGCATACATTTAGATATTAACAAACAATCCTTTTAGACAATATTCCTATGCTATGTTATCTTTTCATGCTTATTACATAACCTTGGACCTAAATTATAGTAATAGAAATATAGTTATGATATGGTAGCATTTCATGATTTATATGTGAGTATGCATGAGATGTGGTATGAAATATGGTTGGAATTCTATGTTTAATCATGGCAGTTAGCTTTGTGTATATATTTTGTGGATTAACCTCTTATAGCCTGAGAAGACACTGTAGCCTGCAACAAAAAGAGGATTGGACAATGAAATAGGGGAAGTGCCAAATTAAGCTGAGTGTAATAACTATCATGTGGAGGCACCTAATGGAGTTAGTCATGTATCACTATGACAGTTAATAAAGTGATGAGAAGAAGAATTATTTTATTAATAGGATTCTAGATAATTGTTTGTGTGTTCCACATGTAAATTTATTTTTGCAAAGTTTCAACTCTATTAGAATTCTTGTTTCTTTTCATTTGCAAGTTTGAATAAATCAATCTTAATTGCATACTCTGATATTTAGGGAGTTGTAGTTAATGATTCTAGTTAGGATTAGTGTTTAGAATTAACTCCCCTGTGCTTGTATATAGCCAGTGGTTGAGTCCTTAGTTGTTGTTGTGGATTCAATAATTTGTTATTAGTTACTTTTAAGTTTCCAGTTATCATCTACAGACATGTTGATTATTTAGAAATGATTTCCTTGAATACAATCTATGAGGAACATTTTGTGTAATCTTTTGTTATGCGTAATGAATGAAGTTCAAGTTCATATGAATGCATAGAATCTAAAGATTTAGATTTGGTTCTAGTTAAGCAAAGACAACCACTTGGGTGAGCCACTCAAGGTAACTGTTCTTCACTACATTTATAGTTGTTTATTTTTATTAATCATCACTTCATAAATTACATGGAAGTTAAAGTAGAATCTCATATTTTGATTATCAGTAATGAATGTTCATGTGTATGAATGCATTTAGTTACCCTGTAGTACTTCGGAGGTTAAAATAAGTTCAGTTATTAAGTTTTAAATAGTTTAAGTTAGTTTCAGTAATTCTCTGATAGGAGCAATTCAATTATAGATTATGTTGTAGGCACCCATAGCCATTAGCGCCACTTACTTCTTTCACTATTATGCAATTATGTGATTTCTAGAAAGTAGAATACCTTAAATAGGATAACCTAGGTAACCTCAGGTCTCTAAAGGCACATATAGTGCAACATCATCACAAGTTTACAAACCTTGGTTGACAATTTAATAAAGTCTCTACAATGTTGAGTGGACTGTTTAGCTAGTCATACCTCTGAATTGTGTGGTTTCTACCAAGTTTACAAGACAATAGTTTAGACTCTACAAGAGGCACAGGTTTTTCCATGTAGTTTTGCTTGTTGTTTTGGAATACCATTTGCGGTATTCTCTCCCACAAACTTCTATATATTGGAGCCTTGATATGGTGGTTTGTAAGAGTTTGTTTATAGGTTGTCAAAGCGACAAAGTGTTGCCAGATTATAGAGATGATTGTTGTATTGATGTACTTCCTTGAAGATTAATACAAACATTGGATCTCTTTTGGGTGTGGAGTTTTTTCTTGCAAGGGTTTGTCCATGTATATCTTGTGTCACTTGTGTTTGATGGCTTGTGGTAGTGCAGATTTTCTTTCATTGTTGCAAATTGTCAATCACTTAATCTTTCTATGGTAATCTTGAATATATAATTTTAGATTTGTAACCACTTTAATAAGTTCATATTGCTGCAAGTTGTACCTTGATTTTCAAAAACAAACATGGAGGCTCTTTAATCTCTCTTTTATTATGTGGAGATTTTGGTAGAGCTATAGATATTAGTTGTGAGAGAGTTCTTTTAGAGTTGTTTAATTTGCAGGTTTACATATCAATGTATATTCTTTGATGTCGTGTGATAGAATATTTAGCTACATCCTCTATGTGAGTACTATTGGTAGACTTTTGGATTCTTTTATTAATTTCAAATTTGAAATTACCCATGAGGTGGGAGTTAAAAAATGCATATGTGTCCTTTGTTATATGTTCTCATTATAGTTTTCAATTTTTTGTCACATGTCCATGTGTGTTTGTTAACAAGGAGAACTTCTTTGTGTAGGATAGTGTATATACAAGGACCTGCAATTATGTATTGGGTTGGGTGTGTTGATGGTTAGAAGTCTACCTATGATGATTGAGTATACCTTGTTTTTGAGGCATGGTTAGTTAGATGTGTTAGCAACTAGTTGTGGTTGTTATCCTATCTATTGGTGAGTTCTTGGTAGTTTCTTAGGCCTATTTTTTACCATTGGATTTGGTTTTTGTGTTTAGATATTAAACTAAGGTAGGATAATTAATATTTCTATATGATAGTAAGTGTGTCATCACCTTTTGACAGGACCTTATATCTCATGCATCAATGTGATGGAGAATGAAAGGGTTCTTGCTTTAGATGGTGGTCACCTTGGTTGTTGTTGCAAGTATCGTAATGGAGTACATGAATGTTTATATGGTATGTTTTTCTTATAGGGATTATTCCCTTGATGATTGTGTTTACTTTTTACCCATTGTGTAATGTATATAATAAATTTGAGATTTTGGGAAAGGTGTGTTGTATACCTTGCATGATGTTAATAATATAAAATAATTATATAATCATGGTGCATCTAGAGATATGGATACCACATGGGTTAGACATTCTTGTTAACACTTGTATATTGTATGTCACATAGGACAAATATTCATCTTTTAAAGTCAAGTTAGGATAAAATATTCAATTATGGGTGATGGTTTTAAGGTGCATAATTTATAAAATACCATTGAGTGGTTTTGTGCAAGCTTGTCTTATAAAAGCAAGCACATGAGTAGTTGCTAGGATTGGTTGGATTGAGCAGCTCTTGTGGTTTGCATATGGGATTACAAGAAGCATGGCTTGGGATGTGCCACTACATGGTTCTCATTTTCTTGTTCATATAGAGTACAATTTATTTTCTTGATGCTTTAGATGCCTTATATGGATACTTCACAAGTGTATTCTAATATTATTCTTAAGTTAACACATTAAGTTATGTAGCTGCTTTTAGAGGTTGAGTTTTTCCTAAGGTACATTTAGTGTTATCTTGTGAGCATGCTTTTCTATTGTTTTTCATTATGGATTTTGAGCACTTGCTTTACATTTTTATCTCATAAGGGTTATGGGGAATTTGTATATTTTGCGTACAATTTTTAATCATCCATTCATCTCTAGAACCTAAGGTTTTTTGTCTTCATATATAATAGATGAACACAAGTGCTCAACTCGATATTTGATATCATACCCAAAGATGATCCAAATTGATGAAATTACATGTCCTATATAGAGGTTGGAGGGATAGCATGGGCCCACTTGTGCTAAGAATCATTTAACACTTTCCCATAATTTTATATTAAATTTTGGGCACATTAATGATATTCATAGTCATCCTAATGATTAGTGAATTTATTTGTTTGAATTATGGGGTTACATGAAAGAGCATGCTAAAAGGAATGTGTTTGAGTTCCTTTGTTTGAATGATGAGGTTTTGTGAAGGATGGAATGGTTGGAGGAAGTGGGGGTCAAGGGTTGGTTATAACAAGTGCAAGGGGAAGTGAAATCTAGTGGGTCTACAAAAATCAAGGGAGTAGGAGGCTAGAGATTGGGGTTTTGAGGTATCTGATATTATGGAGGAAGAAAGAAATGGAAGAAAGGTATGACAATATGAGATTTTGAAATCCTACCCAAGGCTAAAAATGACTTAAACATCCTCATACTTGGGATAAGGGACACTACAAGTACACCCTTACCAAAATTACTTAAACACTTAAGCAATGTAAATTTATATGTTCCAAGATATTTGGTCCTTCTCAAGTAGCATATTCAATAGTTAGATTCTTTAAATGAACTAGATAGTCCATAATGCTTCTATTTCTCGGTTTCTTTGGCCTAGTACAAATAAAATCATTAGGTTCCAATATGTTTATTTCCTCATCTTCTAAGGGTGGAAAATTGTCTAATGGTATGATATGTTGTCCAAGGTCCCTCTTGAGGCAAGACACATGACACAAATTATGAATCCTACTATTTTCTAGTAATTCTAATTCATTCAACTTCACCATCTCTCCTCAAGATCCTATAGAGCTCGTATAAGCATGATTTAAGATTTTCAACTCAACTAATTTTCATGGAGGTTTCCCTAAGGCTAAAATATTATAAATTAACTTCTCTTACTTGAAATTATCTTTGTGTGTATTTCTAACCTATATAGATTTTTATCAAATTTGAGGTTGCTAAAGGTGATATTTGCATGACCTTAATATTTTTTAGCTATGCTCCATCAAATAACAAATTGATAGCACTCTAATATCTATGAGCACTAAATCAACAAATATTAATGCATCATAACTATATAATGTTGTGAATGGAGACATGTCAATGGGCATATGATGGGTAGTGTTGTAGGAGTACTCTCCCAAATGTAACCAATTAACACAAGCTCACTGTTGATTAGAAATTAGTTGGAATGATAAATATTCCCTTAATCAGAAGGTGGTATGCCTTGAGAGTCTTCATTAGTTGAAATTTATGAGGTTTAGCAGAATATTCTAGTTGGAGAGCATTTTGGCTAGCCTACTCAAAGGGCTACATCTATAATACCAAGAGTCATTCACAAAATTAATGGTTTAACATAGTTGGATTAATCATTACTAATTGATGTAAACCTTCTAAATCAATTAAAACTATATTAATTGTTTTCATTTCAAAAATTAAACATCCGATATGTAATTTTCAATATTAATTGAATTACAAACAAAATAATTTAAAACCATACGACCTAACCTAATTGTTTCCAAAATTATAATTATGTAACTCATAATATGAAAATTCATTCATGCTATTTTATCTAATTTTAAAGGATTAATTATTTTGATTTTCAATACAAAAATATATATTTACCATATGAAAGTTGAAGATTTGCTTATATTTTATGTCTCATGTGAATAGGAACTCATTAAAAAAACCTTAAACTAATCTAAATTTACCATCAATATAAAAAGAGAAAAAAATATAGGGAAAAGGAAAAGAGAAAAAATAATCTAAAAATGTTTCCAAATCCTCCACACACCATTTAACAAATGGAAAAATTGGATGGAAAACCTTTCCTTGCTTGAATGATTGCCTACAGCCAAAATGTAGGAAGGTGTGATCTCCAAAGGAACAAAACCCACGTGCATGATGAAAGATGAATTTCCATGCAATATAAATGTGTTCAAGTTGACCACACAAGATATTCCACCTTTAACATGGAATCAATGACATGAAAAACATATCAAATTCATTGAACATCCATTGAATTAAACAAACAAAAATTGAAGAAAACAAATTTAGATCTTGGAAATCACCATAAAAAAATGAAAACCTAAGGAAAAAGGAGCAATATTTAGTATATTTTATTCATAATGTATTTCCAACCCTTTAATATGCTTTATAATTGCATGTCGATAATTTATTTAGAGTGTAAAGGTGAAAAGTTGTTCTCTCTAAAAACTTCATATAAGATAAACTACATTAGAATGTGAAACTTGTAGTTTACATTCTATTATTTTATTATATTTAAGTCAAATTTTTACTTTCAAATAAGTGCCACACAAGTTTTGAACACTCTAAGTTATCTCCAACACTTTTATGTGCTTGCTTCTATGAATAAGTTACAAATTTATTTATTGATAACAATTCTCATGAAATTTGGATTTGGGCCATTTGAATATATAAACTAAATATATACTTCAATGAAAATGTCTAGCAATTCTTCATGTACCTACTTATACCTAACAAATTTATTTTCAAATGTTTTACAAGCAATCTATATTCTCACGAGTCTGATAATAGAGGAAGAATAAAAATACTCCACTTTAGGAGACTCTCACTTAACCATGTTTTTAAATTATTTTTTAAAAATATTTGCAAAATTAAATTTATGTTGATCATTATAAATACATCCAATTTCACTTGTAAAACTGTGCATATTGTTTAAGGTATCATCCACAATATCATATGTTGTTTTGAATCTTACAATTATTTAAAATTTCCCTACTGAAACTATTAGACTCTCTATTTTTTTATGAATGTATAATTCTTCTCCATTCA
The DNA here is from genome assembly GCA_007258455.2 of Sequoia sempervirens. Lineage (NCBI taxonomy): Eukaryota > Viridiplantae > Streptophyta > Pinopsida > Cupressales > Cupressaceae > Sequoia > Sequoia sempervirens. The sequence continues at coordinate 93,832 of VDFB02263491.1, forward strand.
ACATTCCTTCATTCAATAGAGTCTAGAAGGTCATCTTTACCATCTCAACAACACGTGTATAATTAGTTTCAATAAATTTTAATTCCTCATCAACATTCTTCTCTTACGTTTTGATAACATCTTCATCCTTAGTAGACTTATCACAAGTAAATGTCACTTCCTCCATAACTTTATGCCCTAAATATAACAATTAATCATTCCATGCACAAGTAATCCCATGATATTCCTCAATTCACTAGCAACAAGTGTTTCCTTTTTATATTTTGAATGAACTATGAAGATAAATTTATAATGGAGAGATCAACATGACCAACCAAGTTCTTGATATAAGTAGTGAGATATGCCATTTTATCTTTCAATTCCTACCTTTTCTTCTTATCTTTATCCATATTTTGATCATCAAGTAAATATATGACGTGGTAATTTGTTTGATGTCCTCCATGGATGACTTCCCCAGAGATACAATAGTTACCATAACATTGGCTAGTTGTAATTTTGTTTGAGGCACATCTATCAACAAATTTATGATTTGTTCTTATCTAAACCATTGTGCATCTATTGTAATAGATAATATCACCTTGATCTCTTTGAAAGATGATATTTTATAATGATTTAATTTAATTTAATTGAGTAAACACATTTAGGGGTTTCATTGTCCCTTTCTTGTTATATGTTGTAGTTGATCCTTCTTGTTGAGTATTAAATCCTTTTGCAACCATTGTGACTCATGATATTTGAAGGAATAGGAGGATGAGTAGGATTTTTGGGTTGAGGAGTAATATTTATCCATAGGTATGGAGTTGGAGTTCTCTCAAGGGATGAAGTCAGATTTTTTATAGGAGATGGAATTAGGGATTTATTATGATGATCCTTTGGAGATCCTATGGGTGAGACCTTAGAGGAAAAGAAGGTGGATTTGAAACTAGAGGAGGATATTTGAGATATTATGAGAGAGTGGAGGGAGGCTTCTCTTCTTCTTGATCTTATTTTTCTTTTCCCTTGGAACATTCACCTAATGGAAAATTAGGCTTTTGCTTCATCTTAACTAGTCATTCTCTAATTATATCAATTACTTTCTTATGTTCACTTCTCAATGTTATTATATTCTTTCATGATTTAAGTAATCCTTGGGAGTGGCTTAGCAAAAACCTACTGTTGCTCATACATAGGATATTCCACATTCCCATAATATTTTAGTTCACATGTAATGATAACTATTTGATACTCCTTCATTCAATAAGTATTCAAATGATAGTAGCCTCTTCTTCTAACCTCAAATTTTTTTGGACAATTTTTCCAAAAAAAATATAGTATTTCCCTATGCTTAGAGGAGGCCCTTGTCCCTCTATACATTCCCTTGGGTTAAATAAACTTTGGGCTTCATAAGGAGTCAAATTCCCCAATGCCATCTCAGGCTTTATATTTTGAGTAGCTTATACTATCAAATTATTATATTTTTTTGATGGAAATGGAGAATGAAATTCTCTTCACTTTTCTTTGAGAACATATTTTCATACATCTCCCAACTATCAACAAATTTCCAAGAGCATCAATTTATCACTCATGTATCTTGGGATTTACAAGGTGCCTTTTTAAAACTATTAGCACTAATATACATGAATGTGGGAAATTGAATGTACTAGTATCCCCAGTTGACTTTTGCTACTATCTCTATAGATATTCTCATAACAAAATCACCATCTAGAATTTAAATAATGTAAAACATAAATGCATCATTAACCCTTATGAATAAATTTCCACTCATCCTAATCTCTAACTTTGGGTAATGTTCACAAACCTTTTGTTGGCTCATTCTCATGACCCATTTAGTTTTGATTCCAATGAACTAGTGTCCTCTAGCTAAGACACAAACCAAATATAATGTCATATAGAGTACTATTATTTGAGCCATGTTGCTTAATTATTCATGAATTTTGTCATTGATTAGGGTAGCCCAATTGATAAACTCATTGTTGGCATGAATCTTGGTAATGTATTGATAAATCCATGTTTGGAATTATTTGAACTTCATAACTATGGTCAATAGTGTGATGGTTCCATTCACTTCATAAAATTCATAGCAAAATAATTTCTTCAAAAGCCTAGTGGATGATGAATTTGGCTTAATGAGCTAACTTTTATTTATGTATTTTAAATAATTTCCCACTTGACCATCATAGTATTCTTTAGAAAAATCCATGGTGATCTTGACAATTTTTTATTTGACATGGATACCTAATTTTCTTTAATGTATTATGATTGAATCATTAAAATTGTATTACCACATGAGTTTCCAATCTTCCTTTTATATTTATTATATAATTGGGCACATGTCATTACTAGATTGACCGAATAAATAGCCAATAATAATGTTATAGCTTGAACTAGGCCATTTCACTTCAAATTTTGAGTACTCTAACTAGCCCTAAGCTTTATCCATTCACCTATGGAGTTCCTCTAACCTAACATGTCTCAAGTCTATGTAAATCACATTTATGAGCTTAATCACTATCTTGGAGGCTAAAATGATATTCTTGGACATGTACTTCATACTTTTAGGTGAAAACATATTCTTTGTAGGGTGATTTATCTTGAGATACAACATGATCAAAACTAAAGTCCCTCTATGGGTGACAAAGTCTAACAATTAAAATATTTTAATATTTACAATATGTTTGTAAGCTTAAAGATTCACTTCTTCAAAAAAATAGATTTTGCAAGTGAAAATGAAGGAGCTTTGATGTTCATAGATATTTTTTCAAGGTAAAAATTGACATCTTAGTGTGATCAGGTGAAAATCCTTGTTCCTAAACGTGCAGTAACAACAAAAATGCAAGAAACAATGAAGAACACCTAACACCTCAAGATTGGGAAAAATGTTGAACTTGAACAAAGAAGATAGAATGAAACAATTATACCTTGTCAAGTTGTTCCTTGGTTGGCCCTTCGATCTTTGATGTTGTGTATGCTCCTTGGTTGGAAAATGAGATGAAGATGTAAGATGAGCTTGAAAGTGTGATAATGGTGGATTCAAGTGCTATGATGAAGGAAAATTAGCTAAGTATCGCTTCAAATGACAAAATGGCAAGAGTTTGGTATCAAATGCATAAGGTCCCTAAATGAGAGAAAAGAGGGGGTATTTATAGAGGTTATTGAATTCTCTGGTCAAGATTGAGCCACCATGGCCAAAATGAAGGGCTATGGTGAGTTGAGGACTCACAAACCCTCACATCTTGACATATGGAAGGTGAAATGGCCAAGGATGTGATGAGGTGTAGGTGAAGTGGAAGAAGGACATGTACCTTGAAATTACATTGGGAGATGAGAGGATTTCCTTAAAAAGAAAGTTCTTGTTCCCAGATGGTTGGAAAGTGACATCAGAGGAATTTTAGTATTCCTCAAAAATCTCCATGGGGAAGAGGAAAGTAGTTGGGAAAATAAATGTGAATTGGAAGAATCTCATGGACAAGACAAGGTTCCAAAAAGGGAAGCACTTGTCCACATGTGACTTGATGTGACAAGTCAAAGATTACATGGGGAAGAGTCCACATGTGACTTGATGTGACAAGTCAAAGATCACATGGGGAAGATAAAAAGGAATTTAATATTCCTTGGAAGGATAAAAGGAATTAAAAATTCCTTGGGAGGTTGATTAGGCTAGTTAATGAAGGATTAGAGGAGGGTTAGGTGGCTAAGAGAGACTAGGGGCCAACTTGCAAAAGTTGGAGGATGTGACACATCCTAATCAAGGATTAGGCATGTGCACATTCCTAATGATGGAATTAGGAGGTTGACTAAGATTAAGGAAGAGATGTGACATGTGAGGAATTAAATAAATGTCATATTTATTTAATTTATTTGATGAAAGGGGTAAGATATTTAATTATTAATTGAATACCTTAGGGGTTTAGATGATTTAAGGGTATTAATTAAATAATAACAATATTACTTAATTAATGCTAATGAGAGGGTATTTAGACAAAGAGGGAAAATTTGGACAAATATAAGTGTCCAAATTTAGGTGTCTACATTTTTCCCCTCTTTGAGATAGTGTTACGAAGTAGCATCATTTCAAAGAAGATTAAAACATAGAACCTAGAAGAAGATGGTTAGATCAAAAAAGATGCCCCATTCATTCAAATGAGTGACTAGGAAGGAAAAATGATGGGGGTGAAGATGAAGAGTAGGGTTTGAGGATGCCCCCTCGAGAGGACATGCGTGTTCAAGAGAACACGGGTGTGCTCTCAAAATGAATGATGTGATGCGAGAGGAGAGGAGGAAGATGATGCAAAGGGATGGATGAGAGAGGATGATAAGTGATATGAGATGGATGAAGCAAAAATGGATGTTAGGACAAATATGATGTTGCCCCAGTCAAGCTACAAGCCAAAATGGGTTGATGATGGATGGAGTGTATTTGATGAGGGAATGAAATATCTCGAAACAACAAGAGGATAGGGAAAGATACATCCCGATGATGATGATGATGATGATGAAAGTGTTATTGATGAGGGAAGGATATAGCCCAAAACAACACAAGGATAGGGAAGGATACATACCGATGAAAGCGTTATTGATGAGGGAAGGATACATCCTAAAACAACACCAAAGGATAGGGAAGGATACATCCCAATGATGATGATGATGATGATGATGATGATGGGATCAAGGCTTGTAACAAGGTTGGGGACAAGACCAAGGATTTGATTAGATGATTTGTGCTAGATTGAATGGATGAGGATGGGATTGAGATGTGAGAAGGAAAATATGCTTAGAATAACCAGTTGATATTATTCTAAGAAGTTTGAAGAGATGATGATAAGAGATTGGATGGATAGGGGAGGAAGAGTGATGAAAGATGAACGGATGGGAGGGGATTTTGATAGATGAGAGAAGGGGGGATACATGAAAGATGATGGAATGGAAAATGAAATGCAATCCTAATGCAATTTGCCATCTTTGGAGCATTGATTTTTACTATAGCATAAGACACTAGGCGCCAAGGTATGAATAACCAAGGCCGATTAGTGTCTAATGCATAAGACAAACACAACAAACAAGAAGGCTATCCCAACACCCCAAGGTCATGAAGACCTTGGTCGGGCCAGGTATAGGGATAACCACAAGCACAAATGGATGCCCCAGTGTAACACAAGACCTCAAGGATCTTGGTGGGTACTACATGGGACAACCAAGAAGGCACAAACAAACAAAAGATCAAGATATGCCCCTATGTTTTCCTCTCAAAGCACACCATGATATGATGGATCATGGCGACCATGACAAGTGATGACAGGGAGCTCAAACAATAAACAAAATCCAAAAGCATCAAAAGATCGCAAATCAATTTCAAATGTTTTTTTCCATAGGATCAAGGGGATGGATGGGATTGATGAGGTATGTTAGGAAGGATGCATCCTGTTGAGACAGATGATGGATACTAAACTAAAAGATCGTCATGACACAGGATATTCAAAACCGATTGGATTTGATGATACAAGTGGATCTTGTTTGTTAAGAACTGGCTAGATAAGGGCATAGCTTGATGACACGACATAAGGGAGATAAGACATGAGATAGAAGACTGACACATCCTAGCGACCTAGGGGCTCAGGGGCCGATCAAAGATTAGCCTTGCCTACATGAAAGCGCAGAGCCCTCGTAGTTGGATAAAAGGTTGATGACTGACCATGGATAAAAGCGGGAAGAGGATGATGGAGACCTCGATAGTGGATGACAAAGATTGGACGAACAAAAGAAAAGACCGATGATAGACGATAAAGGAGCCTCGGGGATGGATCAAATGATCAACCTTGCCTACGTGAAAGCACAGGGGCAACGTAGTTTGACAAAAGGTCAAAGAAAAATAATGGATAAAGGATGATGTGATAACCATGATAAGCGGATAAAAAGATGGTACCGATACAATGAGATAGGATAGACCTGTTAGATTAGATAGGATGATGGTGATCAAACGAAGCTCAGGGATGGGATAGTTATCCAAATCATCAAAAGATGAATTGGGAGAATGATATAGTGGAGAGATGAATGATGAGAAGTGATAGGAGATTGGAAAGATGCACAAAGGAAGCATGAGTGACGACAGTGAGATAAATGACATTGGATTTCATGGGGAGTGGCCTATAGCTAAATACCAATGACAAGGGATTACAAGATGGGATGAGGATAGGGATGAACGGATAAGAAGGGAAAGATGGGTGGATAGGAAGAGTAGGATGGGGAGATGAAAGGGATCCTATGATGGATGAATAGAGGGATAAGGATGATGAAATTGAAAGAATTGCTATGATGGATAGGACGATAAGGATGGGGAGATGATAGGGATGTCATGATAGATGGATAGGAAGATAAGGATTGGGAGATGGAAGGGATTGTTTGAGTGGATAGGAAGATAATGGTGGGTAGATGGAAGAGATTTTTATGATGGATGATGTCTCCAAGGACTATGTCACAAAGGGAGATAAGTTCCCTCACTCTAAATATGTCATGTGTCATGAGGCAGGAGGGAGGGAAAACGAGTGGATGGGAAGATAAAGGAGATAACTAGAGGAGGATAGGATGGGTGACTAAGGAATACAATAGAGCATGGATGAAGGGAATGAATACCAAGAGGTGTCCAAAGCATGCATAGATAGGTGCCCCTGTTTTGATCAGGATCACAAGAAGGATGGAGGGATGGGAGACAAATGGGATATGATGGTAGGATGCGGAAGATAGGTGGGATGGAGGGAATGAATGAAGAGGATGTATAGCAAGAAGACGGGTGCATAGTTGGAATCTGCCCCCAAGTGTGGAAAAGGATGGATAGGGATTTATGCATGACTCCTATTTGCTAGGTTTTCATCATGGTACTTATCCAAGGTGCTTGTTTGCCAAGTTTTCACCATTGGACGAATTATATCTCTTTACTTTTTTATTTTTTATTTTTTATTTTTTTGACTTTTCTGGATTTTTTGACCATTTTGGATAGCATGTGGATGGAGATGGATAAGGATAGGGATGCAGATAGGTGGATTTAGAAGACATGATAAGGAGATGGATGAAGGACTCAAGCATCAAATTTCATACAAAGTAGTAAGAGCCCATGTTTGAAGCGACTATTGGATGTTGGTACAACCTTATTAGGATAAATGAATTATGCAAGAGGATGAATTGAAGGGACTTGATGGGGGAGATATGTGGGATAATGGATGGGATACTGGAAATGGTATGGATATAATGATGGGGTGGTGAGTTCAAGACCAACATTGGCACATGTGGTGGTGTATATGAAAGGATAGGAGGATTAATGGATGGAGAATGTGGGGATAATGGAGGAGATGGGATAGTGAATTTTGGGACATAAGGACCCAAAACAGATTTAGGAGATGGAAGGGGTGTATGATTAGATTTTGGATTAGCAACTTTGGATGTTACAGATTTTTCATTTGAAGGTATTACATCTTTTTTCTTTGGGATCCACATGGTTTTGATCTTTGCTTTGGTGGGCCTTTGTGGCCTATGGATTTGATTTGGATTCTGGATTTAATTTTCCTTTTCATCACCATGTCTTTAAGAGGGGACATGAGGAGATTTTGATTCATGTGGATGTTTAGATTTGTGCATTTTCACTTTAGCATCCAAAGTGCTTTTAATAGCAATGGGATGGGTGCGAGGAGATGGATGATGTGGAGAGATGCAGGTAGGATTATGGGGATTATGTGTAGATGGAGAATGTGTAGGTACATGCTTTTGTTGATCCTGATTAGGGGACATGCGAGTGGGATGTTTATGATGGATGACATGGATAGGTGATGAATGGATGAAAGGATGAATAGGACGAGATGGAGGAGTTCATTTTGGGATATAAGGGCCCAAAACAGACATAGTGGGTGGAGGGAGATAAGGACCCAAGATGGATGGAGTAGATGAAGGATGGGAGATGGTGGATGGAGGTATGTAAGGACCCAAAATGGATGGAGCAGATGAAGGAGGAATATGGACGATTTTTTTGAGGTGATACGATGGAGGAGGAGGGATGGCAACATATGATCTGGTGGAGCGATGGGAAGAGCCTATATTTCTTTTGGAAGAGGATCATTGAGGACATCTAGAGGTTGTACCAACATCTTTATATTGTGAGTCTTGGGAACTAGTTCCAAGACCTTGCATACAGAGTTGTTCTTTAACCTGGATGGGCTCTACAATACCTTGCTCATGAAGGCCTAAACCTTTTCCTTGATATTTCATGTTCTTGAGCATTCGATCCATGACAGGATTTTCATTATTTTGGAAGAATTATGTGAGTCCATTGTATACAAAAGTGAAAGAAAGAAAGAAAAGAAAGAAAGCAGGCATGTAATATAAATAAGTGTGTGTCAAGATATGTTGAGGTGACAAAAATAGGTGGTGGTGCAGTGCAGAGTGGTGGTGGTAGGAATTTGGGCTAGAGAGGGGTCTCATCACTAGTGACCATGGATGATGGATTGGGATGGCATGGTTCCACGACTTCAAGATGTGGAGTGGGGAACATCTTCTTTGTCATGAGTCCTTGGAGAACTTCTGGAGTGAGAAATTTGCATGTTCGAGGCTGAGATGGCGAGGTAGGAGTGGATGAAGGATTAGGGATTGGTGAAGGATTATATTGAGGAATGGGATTGGATGGAAGACTAGGAGTAGATGGGAGACTAGGAGTAGATGGAGGATTAGGGTTGGATGTAGGACTAGGAGTAGATGGGGGATTAAGATTAGATGAAGGGTTAAGATAGGGGTATTGGTATGGTGAATTAGGATTGGATGACATGGATGGTAGATTGATGCTAGAGGAAGTAGATGGGGAACTAAGATAGGGATATTGGGACAGTGGATTAGGACAAGAGGATATGGGCGGTGTGTTGTAATAAATGTATTGGGATGGTGGATTTGGATAGGTTGATGGGGGTGTAGGATTAAGATTAAAAGGTGTGGATGTTGGATTAGGATAAGCAGACTAGTAAAGAGGATTATGATAAGGGGACATGGATGGGGGATTGTAATATGAGTATTGGGATGGCAGATTAGGATAAGAAGATGCAGGTGTTGGATAAGAGGAAGGTGTAGATGAAGGATATGATGGATATGCGGATGAGGAAGATAGTGAATATCCCTTGTCAAAGGTAGCATAAGAAGCATGATTAGGCATGGATGATGACACAATGGGGTAGCTTGAATGGCTAATTGGATTTTGGAAAGCAGGTGGAGAAATTTTACTAGCGATGATAGCGTCAAGGGGATCTATGTCGTATACCTCTTGATTGACAAGACTTTCATTATCGTTGTCGATGTAATTAGGGTTTCCCTTCACTAATATTGATGGAGGATAAGTATTCATGATGATGAAATGATAAATAGGATGGATCAAAGATTTTGGATGGAAATAAACTAAAGCTCAAATCGGAATTTAGGTCAAGCTCAGATTGGGATTGGATTAAAGCTCAGATTAGGATGATCGGATGATGCAATGGGATTGATTCTGACGATCGGATTTGATTACCAAAGGATGATCTTGACACCGAATTTGCTTCAAGATGGAAGTAGATTTATTGGGTTGAAGGTGATTGGATAAGGATGTGATTGCATTGGATTGGATTGGATAAGATTGATTGACAATTGATAAGATTGAATGATGGATCGGATAGGATGACGAAAGGGATTGGAAAACCCAATTCAAAGATTACCCTAGGTGACTTAGGATATTGATTGATCAGATTAAAGGATAAATGGATGATTGCGGCACCGAATCCACCTTGAGATTGAAAGTGGATTGATTGGGTTGACAATGATGATTAACTTAGGACGGATGACAATCCTAAGCAGATGTTGATGACAACAATCAATTCAAACACTTAGGTCAATTTGGATAATAACCATGAAACAAAGTTCAGGGGATTTGGAAGGGGAAAATGATGATGTAGTTGGGGAGATAGATGATACAAATGGACAAACGATTGCTCAGAACAAGAGAAGGAGGTTTGGAATAGATGAGATATTACTCGAAACAAGTAAACAGATGATCGAGAGGGATGAATGACTACTCTGAACGAGTAAACGACTGTTAAGAATGGATGAACGACTCTCAGAACGAGGAGATGGAAGCTCCAAATAAATGGAAGAGTGCTTGGAACGGATGAACAACTCTTGGAACGAGGGGATGAAGATTCGAAACAAATGAATGAGTACTCAAAATGAGTGAACAAGTGCTCGAAACGGATGAACAAGTACTTGGAACGAGTAAATGATTGATCAGAACGGCTGAACGAGAGCTTGAAATGATAGAAGAAGGTTCATAATGGATGAACGTTTACTCAAATGAGTGAATGAGTGCTCGGAATGGATGAATGATTACTCAGAACGAGAGGAGGTTCAGAATAGATAAAAGATTACTCAGAATGAGTAAACGAATGATCAAGAGGGATGAATGACTAATCGAAATGAGTAAACAACTGCTCACAACATATGAATGATTCTCATAATGAGAAGATGAAGGTTTGAAATGAATGAAAGATCACTTAGAACAAGTAAACGAATGATTGAAACAGTTCAATGAGAGTTTGAAATGATAGGAGGTTCGAAATGGATGAACGTTCACTTGAAACGAGTAAACGAATGATTGAAAAGGGTGAACGAGAGTTCAAATGAGGAGAATGAATGTTCAGAATGGATGAAAGCTTGAAACTAGTAAATGATTGATCGGAATGGATGAACGAATGCTCAGATTGGGAGACTGAATCTTGGAATAGATGAAAGGATACTCATAACGAGGTGAAGAATGCTCAAGATGCGAAGAAGGGTGCCCAAAATGACCAAACAAAGGGTGAAATCAGCTATTTGAGGGGCAAGTTTTCCCAAGGTAGGGCAAGTGCACATTAGAATTTTGGTTAAAGCTCAGATCGGGAGTAGATTAAAGCTCGAATTAGGATTGGATTGAAGCTCAGATTAGGATGATTGTAGGATGTGATTGGATTGATTCTACACCAAGTTCAGGGGTTTAAAGCACATAAGGTGCTGACAATCAGATTTTTCCAGATTTGGCAGTTTTTAAAAATTGTCAAATTTTTCCATTTTAGGAAACTTCACAAACATACCTTTGAGAGTCCAATTTTTTCCCAAAAAATACCCAAAATTAAGATAGGATAAATTTCCAACTAACATCCCAAATCTGAGACATGCATTCTAAGTTATTAACGAAAATGATTTTTCAAAAACTAAAAGAAAAACACTAAATTGCGATTTTGGGGATCAAGATGAAAGTTTGAAGCCCCAAAAATGTGTCAAAATGGGTTCTAGCTTATTTATGCTCAGTTGGGAATCCACATGCCATCTCATAATGCAACCACCTGTGAAATTTCAGCCCAATCGGACACCTGAGTCAAAAGTTGTGGCCTCCGAAAGTTTCAGCATAAAAATCAAAACCCTCAAAATGAAGTCTAGATGATTGGAATGGATGATTTGATGATGGATATGGCCTCTAATGATGTTCTAAGTAGCACCCATGTGGTTTGGTTGGTGAAATGATGACTTACAGAAAAGTGTTGATGACGGGCAAATGGGTGCTCGAAATGATTGAACAAAGGGTGGAAAATGTTTTTTGGGCAGGTCCGCCCCTCTATTTTGGGAAGGTTCACCCCTGGATGGGAAGGTACGCCTATTTGACAAAAATTTGGGCAAATCTGACAAAAATAAGCTGAAAGGGGACTAAGACAGAGGGCAGGTCTGCCCCTGGTAGGGTAGGTTCGCCCCTCTGCAAGGGCAAGTCCGCCCCTCTGCACAAGTCTGGACTTGATTTTTGCAAAAATGACTATGGAAAAGGACCCAAACACAACAAACAATAATCAGAGGATAAGGCTGACTTGACTGAATAGAAAATCATTGGTTTTACACAAAGAAAACAGTTCAAGCAGCACGATCCTAAGATTAGTAGAATGGGTATGGCCAACAAAGTCCTCTATCTAGGATAAACAAGGTGGCTAGGGAGTCCTCGATATACACCCGGTACGTGAGGCCCAAACCGTGAACACCAGCCCATCACAAGCGTGAGTCAGGAACCTTAGAGAGATACTAGAGGCTCAGATCAACTCTTCACATCATCTCGACACTTCGCTAATAACAATGTGGTTGGATTGGGGTACAACTTTGGCTCTCCCCCCTTTGTATACCCTACCGATATGCGTGGTTGGGATCGTCCCTTGGGGTGATGAAATCCCCAAGCAAGTCCCCTAAGAAAAAACAAAAATGGGTGACTCAAAGGACTTAGTAAGCTACGATTTCTCGTCACTCAGGATTGCCAAATTGTGCAAGGGGATTAGATACGTCAATAGCCTACCACAAGCATGACACAAAAAGTAAATTTGACCCCTCCTAGTTAAGCTATGTTCCTAAACTAATGAAAAATGGTAACAAACAACTAATAAACATTTTTTTTAAACATATGGCCTTACAAGAAACTTGTTAGAAATTTGTTTTTTCGTTTTCCACCAAATGCTAATCAAATCCTTGCACAAACACAAACAACACATGTTAGGGAGTCAAAAGTCCTTAAAACAGTAGAAAACAATGCTTAAACAATAATTTTTACCTTATGGAAAATGCTATTTTTGGCAAGTCCAACCCTAGATGGGCAAGTCCACCCCTGGTTGGGCAGGTCCACCTCTCTATAAGGGCAGGTCCACCCCTCTACAACCTAAACCTGCAGACAGTGAAAAAATAGAAAACATGAAAGCAAGAGACCCGTTTGTGGGTTCCACTAGGCATGCCCGAAATGTGATCAGGTGAAAATCCTTGTTCCTAAACGTGCAGCAACAACAAAAATGCAAGAAAAACAATAAAGAACACCTAACACCTCAAGATTGGGCAAAACGTTGAACTTGAACAAAGAAGATAGAATGAAATGATTATACTTTGTCAAGTTGTTCCTTGGTTGTCCCTTCGATCTTCGATGTTATGTATGATCTTTGGATGGAAAATGAGATGAAGATGCAAGATGAGCTTGAAAGTGTGATAATGGTGGATTCAAGTGCTATGATGAAGGAAAATTGGCTAAGTATGGCTTCAAATGACAAGAGTTTGGTATCAAATGCATAAGGTCCCTAAATTAGAGAAAAGAGGGGGTATTTATAGAGGTTAGAGAATTCAATGGTCAAGATTGAGCCACCATGGCCAAGATGAAGGGCTATGGTGAGTTGAGGACTCACAAGCCCTCACATCTTGACATGTGGAAGGTGAAATAGCCAAAGATGTGATGAGGTGTAGGTGAGTTGGAAGAAGGACATGTGACGTGGAAGGACATGTACCTTGAAAGTACATTGGGAGATGAGAGGATTTCCTTAAAAGGCAAGTTCTTGTTTACAAATAGTTGGAAAGTGACATGAGAGGAATTTTAGTATTCCTCAAAAATTTCCATGGGGAAGAGGAAAGTAGTTGGGAAAATAAATGTGAATTGGAAGAATCTCATGGACAAGACAAGGTTCCAAAAAAGGAATCACTTGTCCACATGTGACTTGATGTGACAAGTCAAAGATTACATGGAGAAGAGTCCACATGTGACTTGATGTGACAAGTCAAAGATCACATGGGGAAGAGAAAAAAGAATTTAATATGATAAAAGGAATTAAAAATTCCTTGGGAGGTTGATTAGGCTAGTTAATGAAGGATTAGAGGAGGGTTAGGTGGCTAAGAGAGACTAGGGTCCAACTTATTATTACTTAATTAATGCTAATGAGAGGGTATTTAGATGAAGACTACACTTAGATTTTGAAGTGTCAACCTCAAGGCCTAAAACAAGAAAAAATACCTTGGAAATGTAGAGAACTTAGGATTTTGCTGTCTTATACAAATTTTATAAAGGTTAGCATTTTTCTTTGAAGGTATTGTTAATAAATATTTAACTAGCTCTCTTCGGGTGTTTTTTTCCTCTATGCGTTGGCCCACACATCGCAAAGTCAGTTCGGCCTTTTATCTAGGTTCTACTCTGCCACGCCACGTGTCTAGTCCTCGCAACCCTAAGTTTTTGCATTCCTTTGCATTCCAGGAAAATCTGCTATGCTTCCACGTGTTGCAGTTGTGGGATACTTTTGATCATGCTTTCTTACTATCTCATCGAGCTCCTCTCGGGTGCCACGAAGCCCTTTTTCCCAAAAGGTTTTAGCGGGCCCCATAATTGCTATCTACAGTGTACACTTGCTACGTGTCTACTATCCTTAAATCCTTCAGCATAGAGATGAAGTAGCAACTGCAGGTAGCAAAACGCTGCCACACGTCTCTTTTGCACCCAGCTGGTAATCGTTCCCTCCATTGTTGATGAAGTGTTCGGCCCATTTGACTCATGTAGCATTAACGCAAGTCCTCGACAGTGAAAGAAAAGGGTTCATACAGGCAGCGAAAGGCTGCCACGTGCCTTGCCAGCGGATCTCATATTTGAGTGATAGACTAGATGAACCGAATGATGCTATTGGCCACTGCATGTCATAATCATTCGCATAGGAGGGTGACACTTGTCTGATCAATCCTTGCTAGGACCACCGCCATCATTTGCAGAGGACACATCTGTGCCTAGAGTGACCGGATGCTTAGTTCTAGATCGATTTTGTTGCAACTACTTTGGGAATATTCTGATTCTTGCATCATTGCCTGGGGATTGCGAAATCTTTTTTGTTGCTGCTCTCTGAAGTGGTGGGGGTTTTTCCCTGTTTTATATACTTTTCTCTATTGTGAGAAAAAGGTTCAGAATTTGAAGAAAAATGCTTATTTTAGTATAAGACACCAAACCTTTATTTTTGTTTTATTTTTATTGCAAAAACTCTCAGACTGTGCCAATTGTTCGGTCTTTCTATTTTTTCATGCTATTTGATCAAACTGTAAACTGTGTTTTTATTGTATGGACATTTCATTTAAGAACTTTTATATATGTTGAATGCAAGTTTGTTGACCTAGACCATGTCTAATGACTCTTCTTGGCAGTAGGAATGTATGCAATATTATTTTATGTCGATGAATGGATTTTCTATGCTATAATCTTAAGTTTTTGATGTTCTGGAACACTACAACACCATTCAGGCCCTTAGATCTATGATTTATCGTGCCTATCATTAAGTCTTGGCGCATCGCCTTAGGTTAGACTGTATTTTATTATATTTGTTTCCTTTTCCTTTTCAAACCCCCATTGAAGAAGAAGTTGGCTTCTCTAAAAATCCAAAGGTCACTCAGTTTAGCACAAAAGGTCCCCCATAAACTAATTTTCCCATAAGACACTGTTACCTCATCAAATTTTGGCGTCAACAGTTTGTTCTTTTTTCTGGCATGCCCAGTAGGATTGCGCTTAAATGAAATTGTGTTTTAGAAGGGTGTATGAGCCATCGGCCTGTAACTAGATCCCATACTGCAACCAACCCTAGTTTAATAGTACCCCCACTAGGAACAGTCTGAGTCACAAATCAGTTGGTAACTGTTCCGTTCCCGCCACCCGTTCCTCTCACCATGTTGTCAGTCGCCAAAATAAATTATGTGGCATGGGATGTCGGAAGTCCCCTATCAACCCCAGTAGCACTCGCTATCTGGGGTGCTATCCTAGTTTTAGCCATGAAAGCTATACCGAAGTTTATCGGAGATGGCTCAAAAACACCAGCAAAACATTTTCAAGATGTGGCAGATGTATGTCTAGTACATGGGATTACAACACAAAATGTAGCTCTGAGGCTTCTCACCATGTCTTTTAAAAGCAAGGCGATGGATTGGTACTGAACACTGTCACCTAATACTATTTGCACCTAGGACGAGCTCAGAGATTCGTTCTATGAGAGGTTCTCAAATGACGGAGATCTTTCTTCACTATATTATCAACTATCTATCATAAAACGAGCCCCCCAGGAGGCTCTGACGGACTTTAATGCCCGATTTCACACAAATTGGCAGAGGATTCCTGTTACTATACGCCCGACTCCCAAGTTGGCGTTCATATTTTATCTAAAGTCCATCAATTCTGACATTTTCATGATGATCGAGTCTTTGGGAGGAGCTACTCTACCAGATGCTTATGGTGTCGCTATCAAGGCTGAGAATCATTTGATAGATTACGGAAAGTTGCCCCCTTGACCTATCATGCCGATATTTCCTCAAATATCGATTCCCGCATAAGAAGTTGTGTCAACTAGTGCACCTGCAACTGCCCAATCGATGTATACATATGCAAAAACCCCACCAAATGTAGCCTCTACATCAAGTTCTTCCAAAGATGAAATGAGCGACCTCAAAGAGATGTTGTGAACCATGGCGAATGATATAACCACTCTTAAGTGGAACCAATCAACACCTCTGAAGCCTGCATATCAAAACTATCAAGGCGGACGGTCCTCATATCAACAGAATCAGTACCAGGGCACGCCTCGCACTAATCCACCAACTCCGACCGCAAACCAAATGGTGTTGGTGCCTACTCCGCTGAAGAGTGCATCACCAAGCTCGAGTAGGGAATTAACTGTAGGGCAGAACAACCTCATTGATGATATCAATCCGTGGTGTTTCCCTTGCAGCGATGCGCATATACCCTGGAACTGTTCGTGTGGAAACTTGCAACAAAAGGTGGCAGAGCAATGCAACCAAGGCATGGCAATATATCACAGGGGTTTTATATATGTCTCACCACAAATGGAGAGTGTGGTTCTTACCGCGCAAATGCAAGGAATGTCTTTAAAACAAGAATTTGATATTGCTCCTAATCACGCACTTTTCTCCTAGATGGAGGAAGAAGAAACGGTGTTTGCTAATGAAGCGTTCATACCCAAAACACCTTAAGTGCAATCTGATTATAACATGCGCTCAAAGAGGAGATTCACCGGTAAGTCAATTGTTTCGCATCTAGTCAGCCCGCAACTCAAAAGTGCTTCTGATCAGATTCCTGGCACTTCCACCACCCCGCTACCATCCCAACCACAAAAGGAAATTATTACACCAAGAGTCAAGTAGCAGAAACCTTCGAGCTTGTCACCTTTTAATGTGGTTGAACAATTGAAGAAGTCATCCGCTAATGTATCTCTATGGGACATTCTAGCTATCCCAGAGCAAAAGACGCTATTACAGAAGGTACTTCAAGAAGAGGTCAATACAGTGCCAACAGAACAGTTTGTCAGTGTAGAGGTTGTTAATCAAATACCACCAGCTAAAGTCCTTACAAAAAATACAAAGGAATCCTCTACCAAGGTTAGGGATAAGTTAAAACCTCAACCCTTCTTCTTGAATCTCATTATAGGAAAGAAGTTATTGTACAATGCTATGATTGATTTTGGCGCTAGTACCATGGTTATGCCTAAACAAATAGCTGAAGCTTTATGACTCAACTATGAACCTATGAAAAGGGGGGTAATGCAACTTGATGGGAACAAATTTGAAACCGTAGGTGTCATCAGATCACTTGCTTTAACTCTATTTTCTTTCCCTAGTATCACAGTGCTGCAAGACACCGTGATCATAGATGTTCCTCCTATGTTTGGTCTGTGTCTATCCTGAGAATTTACTTCAAAGGTGGGTGGATACTTGTCCTTGGATTGGGCACATCTGATACTCAAAACCAAGCATGGCGCAAAAATGAAGATAGAATCGGATTCTTTTCATTCTAAATATGTAGCGGATGAAGCCTTGATCAATTTTGAAGCCACACATACCTCTGTCACCAAGAAAGAAATGTATTGCGTTGAATTACCGGAGGAAGAAAAGGTGAGCGGAGACCGGAATGACAAAGAAGATGCTCTTTTTGAGTGAACACATGGACAATTATCCTTTCGGCAATTATCATTGTACAGGATTAGGCACCTATGTAATTTATGATGAAGACCAAGTATTCCCAAAGGTTTCCAAAGATTCTGAAGGAAGCCAAGCAAGCGAGCTTTGGACACTATACTTTGATGGAGCAAGAAGCAAAGTGGGTGTTGGAGCGGGGATATATCTAATATCCCTAGAAAATGAAAAATTGTTAAGGTCTTTTCATTTTCATTTCGCCTGCTCAAACAATGACGCTGAATATGAAGGATTAGTTCAAGGTTTAAGCCTTGCGGAACGAATAGGCATTAAACAATTAATGGTGTTCGGAGATTTTAAACTAGTATTCAACCAAGTCTAAGGAATTTTCACGGCAAAGAATGTCCGCATGAGATCCTATCGGCACCGAGTTTGGGACCTGGTTAAGGGTTTTGAAGCCTTCAACATCTAGACTATTCCCTGAGGAACAAAATAGCGATGCAAATCGCATGGCCGCGATTGGTGCTCAGTTTGATCTTATATTTGACCTTATAAATAACGAGCATTTAGTATGAGTGCTAGTCCAACTGGTGATCCCCGACAATGATCAGAGTTGGAAATTTTTTGAAAGTGATGAACAGATCACCTCGTTCATCCAGCAGTTAGGAGAATTTTCCAATCAGCTTCAACCAAATATTGTCGAAGCTTATGAAGGACAAATTATGCAGCTCAAATCTAACAAGCTTCTGAAAGGATTGGTTACTCTAAAAAAAAAATTGATTGTGATGATGCCCGAAATGATAAACAGAAGTTTGTAGCAGACACAAGTGATTATGTGAGCCTTCAGTTCGTAGATGGCAAGAATCTTCGAGTCGGGAAAAATGTCCCACACCATGATAAAGAAAGACTCATCAGTTTCTATGAAAAGTATGGAGTAGTGGCCTGGTCCTATGATGATCTAGAGGGATATGATCCTGATGTCATTCAGCACACTATCGAGCTAACAAAAGGTGCAAAACTAGTTCGACAAAAATAAAGGCCAGTAAACCCTAAAATTGAAGCTCTAATGGTGCAAGAGCTAACTAAGCTCATAAAATCACGCATTATCTTCCCAATCCAGCATAGTACTTGGGTATCGAATCTGGTTCCGGTCTGAAAGAAGAATGGCGATATTCATTTGTGTGTGGAATTTCAAGACCTAAACAAAGCATCCCTAAAGGACCATTATCCACTGCCTTCAATGGAGTCAATCTTACAAATGGTTGCAGGATCGAAAATATTTTCTCTACTGGATGGTTTCTCTGGCTACAATCAGATCTGAGTTAAGGAAGAAGATCAGCACAAGACTATGTTCACTACAAAGTGGGGAACATTTGCATATGCTAAAATTCCTTTTGGTTTAACCAATGCAGGGGCAACATTCTAGCGGGCGATGGACATCGCATTCAGAACTAATCAATAAGTTTATTCTAATTTACTTGGATGATCTTATTGTGTTTTCTAAATCTAAGGATGATCATTTTGATCACTTAAAATTAGTTTTTCAAAAGTGCCAAGAGTTCAGAGTTTCCCTAAATCTGAAGAAATGCGTATTTGGAGTACCACAAGGCAAGCTATTAAGACATGTTGTATCTAAGGAAGGGATTTCAATTGACCCCAAAAAGGTAAAATCCATCAAGGAACTCCCCCTTCCGATGAATAAGAAAGGTGTTCAGTCTTTCTTGGGAAAAGTAAATTTTATTAGCAAGTTTATTTTTGACTTTGCGGGAATAATTAAGTCGATCACCCTAATGCTTAAGAAGAATCAGGCATTCAAGTGGACGACCAAAGCTCGAGAAGCCTTTGAAAAAGTCAAGGAAGCTATTTCCACAGCTCCGGTACTAGTTAATCAAGATCAATCTAAGGATTTTATAATGTATGCATTTAGTAGCAAGTCCAGTATCGCTACTATCCTAACCCAAAAGGATGATGAAGGAAAATGAGAACATCCAATGGCATTCTACTCCCAGACCCTGAAGGAATATGAGGCGAATTATAATTTCGTCGAAAGGCAGGCCTTTACAATAGTGAAGGGACTTAAAAAAATTTGCCATCTAATTTCCTACAACAAGGTGTTTGTGTATGTCGCACATTCTAATGTGCACGAATATATCATGGAAGGGGAGATCACAGAAAAAAGAGCTAATTGGATCACCAAGATCCTGGAATATGACATTGAGGTCAAACCTACTAAAACTATTAGAGGAAGAGGACTGTGTGAATACATGGCATAGAACGAAGAGATACCTGCCGCAGAGGAGCAACCAGAGCTCATCTTGATAAATGAACCAGAATCGTTGGGTTGGTGGCTGACTGATAGAATGAGGTTCATGCAAACCGGAAAGTATCTGCCAAGTCTCTCATCCCAAAAAAGGAGATAGTAGTGGCTACAAAATTGCAAATATATGCTAGTAGAGGGAGTCCTTTTCAAAAAGAATTTCAATGGTGTTCTCCTACGATGCGTTACTTCGAAGCAAGCAAAGAGGATCCTTGACGTGTTCCACAATAGTGTTGTGGGTGGACACTTCTCTGCTAAGACCACCACCATTAAAATCATGCGTGTTGGTTACTATTGGCCTACACTTTTTAATGACTCCCACTCTATGGTAAAATCTTGCAAAAAATGCTAGTTCTTTACTGATAGAAGAAAGAATTTTGCAATGCCTCTCAAACCCATAGTGGCGAACAAACCGTTTGTGCAATGGGGCCTGGACTTCATTGAAATGATTAACCCAGCTTCTGTGCCGAAGACAAGTGGATTCTGACTGCCATGGATTATTTCACAAGATGGGTGGAGGTCATTCCACTTAAAAGCGCAACAAAAATAGAGATTGTAGAATTCCTTGAGGAGTTGGTGACAAGGTTCAGTCCTCCGAACACTATCATTTATGATAATGCCAGAGCTTTTCTAGGAACAAAGGTTTGTCACTTCGCATTAACTAATGGAATATTCCCCAAGACATCATCAAATTATTACCCACAAGGAAACAGCCTAGCAGAGTCAACAAACAAGAGCCTAGTCCAACTCCTTAAAAGGATTGGTTCATAACACCAAAAGGAATGGCATAAAAACCTCCGAGCAGCACTCTGGGAAAACCGCATAACTCTTAAGAAAATCCTTAAGACTTCGCCTTATGAGTTGGTATACGGGAAAGAGGCATTGTTACCTATATCTATGGAGATTTTGGCACTCCAATTGTTGAAATCCCTCAAGATAGAACAAAATGGCGCCATGGAAGTCCGGCTTGCCAAATTTTTAGAAGTACAGGAAAAATGGGAGAATTCCCTAATAGCCATGACAAACCATCAACGAGTGGTCAAGCGATGGTTTGACAAGAAGGCTTCCGACCAAGGCCTAAAGTGCAGAGACTTAGTACTAAAGTATGATAAAAGGGCTACTAAGATAGGTCAGCATGGTAAATTTGATAGCCTATGGGAGGGTCCCTTTAAAATCATTTTGTGTAAGGAGCATAACGCAAGTTAGAAAATATGGAACAGGAACCCTTAGGAATCCCGGTTAATGGGATTCATCTTAAGCTGTTCCATTAGGTGTTGAGTTCTATTTTTTGTACATATGTGAATAGTGCTTTATTTTATTTCTCTTTCCTTGGCCGGTCTTTTTCAAAATTGGTTTGTGTCTCTGCAGAATTAACCCATTATTACGGAGGATGGAATAGCAGGATTTCTTTACATGAAACACACCCATGTGCAAAAGGAATAACACATATGTTATAAAGAGCCCATAAAACTAAAATGCAGAATGAAAGAAAGAGCATGGATTTTCTTTATAAAGATATATATCTATTTATATATATTCTTTGGTTTTTTACATTGCAAAATAGCTGGGGAAGCCATAATCCAAAAAATATACAAGTATTCAAGCTATTCTTTTACATATGCAAAATGATAGCCTTTTTTAGGCTTATATACACACTATAGGGCAGGTGGTCTAGGCAACAGCAGGAAATAAAGAAAACGGGGAGGCATTTTTTTGGGAGCAGAGAGTGTTTTTCATCTAAGGGCACGAGAGGCAGCAATTGACGCATCAATGGCAATGTCTACCTCTTCCTCGTCAGCAGGTTCTTTGGCAGTAGAAGCAACATCATTCAGCACAACCGCCATTGGCGGGGGAAATACTAGGTTCCTGAAGTCAGTATACTAATCTATGTCGTAGAATGGTATCACGTTGTAACTATGGAATAGGAAGTGCAGTGCCTGGGTAGCCCTTTGTTGATGCTCATCGCGTGTCTGAAAGAAAAATCCACTGAGAAACAGCAGCCAAACGACTACCGCTTCTTCCTCAATATAGCGACGGAGGTCGCTGGCTGATGATAGACCTACCCCATTTGCAGCGTAACAACAACTTCACCAAGGCCATTAAGGTACTTTCTAGGAAACATTTCCTTGACCAGCTTCAGGATGAGGGGCCTGAGAATGCTAATGTCTAACATCAATGCCATGAAGTGGGAACATATATCAGTATTCACTCAATACTTGTCCTCATATTCTATGCAGTCTTTACCCATAACCCATTTTATGGCTATCAAGACCAACGAATGCTTATTCTTGGTCATTCTTTTCAGCCGCCTAGTAGAAACCTCCCCTAGAAATGTTGTCTGTGACTTATAAGAGGTTAGACGAACAGGAGTATCCATGATTATGACACTATGCCTATGCTTTTTAGCCAATACTGAAATTTACCTATCACCTAACCTATGAGAAAACTTGCTTAAAACTCTACTAACAACCTATCACTGCTCAGATGCTAAGTATGATTTCCTCACTACTTACTGGCCTATTTATAGAAAAAATGACAAGACGCATGCTAATCTGTTTTGAGATGATGGCTAGTTTCCAACTTGAAAGGTGTGCCTGTGTTTGCTCACATTTTTGGGCCAGTTGCATCTGCGGAGGTACGACTCAATGCATGCTAGATTAATAGGAGCTTATTAATTAGCTTTAAAAAGGTGGCGCTCGTCGACAGTAAATCGCACGGCCATAGGCTTTTGTGTCATCTCATAGGCGTTTCCCAGAGCCCAAGGCAATATTCATATCTTTTCAGGTTGTAATCGTTTGCTTTAGCGTAATCATTCTGGCCAGGATATTAATTACCAGCGCATACTAATGCAAGGTTAGAAAGCAAATTGCCATCTCAAGTTCCAAAGGAATCACAACATATCACACAGTTTTCGAACGCAATAATGAACTCCTGCTGCCTCAAAAGGGCAAGTAGTTTATTTTGCACGAATTGCAAAATTAATAGTACATGCCGAATTAAATACAAAAAGCATGCTTTTGTCTACCACCTTGAGGAAAGATAAACAAATATTGCATTAAAAAGCTTAATAATTCAAAGTCTTTTCACAAACGCCAAAACTAGAGGTGTAGAGTTGTTTTTTTTTAGCGTATCCAAAGCTGAGGAAAATTACAGAGTCTAGAACTTGCAGAGGTCTTCATCCAAAGAGAAATGTCAGAGTTCATCTCAGCCAATGCAAGAGAAAATTAGCCAGGAGCTATTTACAGCCATACGGTCGTCAGAGGGTGTATATTTCTATGAGGATTTGGCATATGCTACGCCTGGTATACCAAGCAAGTCAAAGAGGGCGTATACAGAAAAGCTGAAAAGGCCCAAGGATTGCAGAAACAAGAAAAGGGTTAACGAGAAATGGGATAATATCTATGATCCACAACTCGCAAAAAACCCTAAGTCCTTAAGAGAAGCAGCCTGCGCAAGGTTGACAGCACCGAAGGTGGACAAATCTACAACAATGAAAATTTGGTACAGTGGTCTTCCACAATACATGGTCCTACTAGTGCACTACTTCCTAGAGATAGTTGACGCTGTCATCCAGTGTTATAACTTGATACCCACTACATCGAAGGTCAAAACTTAAGGGTTCACATCAGCCCACAAGCCATCTAGCATATGCTATGCATCCCGGACCCAAGTAAAAAAAGAGAGAACATTGAGTCCTTTTACCCTGGCAAAGGAGAGAAAACATGGAGGGCGATGAAAAAGAACTCAGAGTTCTTGTCAGAGGAGACTAGTAGGAAAGGCATCCCAGCCGCTAAGGTGCCAAGTATTTCATTGCCATGCGGTGTGTTACACAAGGATTTGTAGGATGCCATGTCCATGCTAGCTTTTGTGTGCGGCCAAGACTCCAATGAGATGGTGGAAATTTTTCAATTGGGACCAGCATTCCAATTCAACAAGCATCATAATACCTTCTGGTATGACTTTTTTGAGTTCATGGTAGATGAAATGATACGACAAATTAAGAATTACCCGATAGAGGGAAAGTTTAGGTTTCTTTCTTTCCTGGTTCACATGTTTCTGCATCAAAACCCTGATTTCTTCACCCGATATTTTGAATTATCATTTTTTGATGAACAAGGTAAGAGGACGTCAGTGTCCATGTGGATGCCTTTTATTTCCATATCATATGATTATTATGCATTTTCAGACTATTTCATAACTCCGGTCTTGCATGATTTAATAAAAAAAGGTGACATAATTTGGCTCGACAAGGAGCAGACTAGATATATGTAGAGTTTCACTCTCGCTTGTGACTAGTTCTTAGGAACAGATTTCACGATTCTTCGGATGTAGGGCTTCACTAGTCAACCTTTCCTTCTCCCAACCTGTGTCACAGATAGGGTTTTCACACTGGAAATGTATCGGCAGGTGTGTATAATTGATTTTACCTTCTATAGTAGCAAAAGTGTCAAGATTAAGGGATTCTTCTCTTGTCCAAAGAATTTCAAGTCGATAACTTTGATTAAGAAACAATCAGACCAATTATTGGAAGATAAACTGGCTTATTTAGGGTTAGTGTTGGTAAATGATAAGTGGGAATACAACCCTTTCAATGACTTGCTAGAGCCGTATATGAAAGCTACACATGTTCCTCGACCTTACTGGGAGAAGCAGCGTAACCCGCGGGCAAACAAAGATAAAAAATTTGTTGAATTGGCACGTATTCCTATTCAAGATACTAAAGGGCCATGGCACAAGGTCTACTTTGTTGTGGCGATGGCCCAAGATAATGTCCACATGGAGTGCGCCACGTATAATAAGTTGAAGAAGGATGAAGAGTGGGCTGCTAAAAAAATAGAGGCTTTCTGGAAGTATCGCCAAGAAACAAGGCAATTAGATGCCCCTTACGACAGTCTGAAGGATGACAAGGAATTTAAAAAATGGTGGAATGAGGGCCACCCCAGCCCGAGCTCTAGTATTAATAAGAGCGAAGACCTGGGGGGCGACTTTGAAGAGCAGGAAGAGGAAGCGGTGACATCTGCCTCCTCTGCGCCAAAGGAAAAAGGCCTCGGGAAGCCCACCTATGTGGCCATGAATGTGCATTTTAATATATCAAGGGCCTCACATACACTCACTTGGGCCACTAAGATAGCCAGGTTATCACTACAGCAAACATCAATAGCTTTCGAAGCTCAAGAGACCCCACCTGCGAAACGACAATGCACAGAGAGTATTATCAGAGAGGGTTCACAAGAACCCGCCAGAAGAAAAAGTGTGTGCAGCTAACCAGGAGCCTGAGGATGAGGAGAAATCGTTGAAGATTTTGGAGCCACAATTGACCAATCAACAAGTAAAATTCACTCCTTCTTCCCTTGCTTCTCATTCTTTGGTATCTGCCCCTGCCTCAATGGCAATCCCTGCCATGAGTACTGACCCTCAGCCTTCCACTTTTAATGGCACAGATTGATTGCAGAAAGGAGGCACATGCAAGTAGAATGTGAAAGCACAGGGAAAAAGATGACAGCGCTTCTACTGAGCCAAAAATACAGACTCTTTATGATGAGGCCCGACAGGAATTGAAGTCATGGAGGAAACACAAAGGGTAGTCACTTCTGACTTCCTTAAAATTGGCCGCCAGCTGAAAAAGAAGGATGAGCAGCTTAAAGCAGCGAGAGAAAGGGTTAGTTTTCTGGATAAAAAAGAGAAATCCCTGGAGGCGGATGTGGCCCTTATGACAGAAATGGCGCTGGCAGCAGAAGATGAGAGGAACAGACTTCAGGGTGAATCTATGAAGACTTGGGCTACTGACCCTGCCATGATAAAAGAGCTACAATCTAAGAATTAGGAGGCGGAACATAATCTGTGACTGAAGAATGAAGAGCTAGAGCGACTTCGCCTTGAGTATAGTCAAGGAATGGCACAGAGGAAAGAAGCTTTGGAGCACCAACAGGCTCAATATGAGCAGAAAATATAAAAAAAAGTTGAATTTAAGGGCCTAAAGGCTCAAATAGAAGAACTCCAAGAGATAAAGTCTTCTCTAGACACACACTTAGCAAATCACTCTCAATCTGAGGAGAATTGGAATAAAGAAATGAGCAGCTTTACGAAATAGCTAGCATCCGAGAAAAATAAAATGGCAGAATTGGTTGAGGCCATTATTTCAAGAGACGCAGAGATTGCTTCTCTTAAAATATCTCTCCTATCTCCCCTTACATAGCCAGACATCATTCCGCTGGTTAAGCAGTTGTACATCTCTCACTGGGAAAAAATTAAAGCCTTTTGCCTAACACTACAACCTACCCTATGATTCATCGCCAAGGCATCAAAGCTAAGCCTGGAGGCTCATGATACGATTAAGCAGTTCCCATGGTTCATCTTGGAGAAGGTTCCTGAAGCAAAAGATATGCTCACCGAGCTATACTCGGTCTCTGATGAAAACCTTTTCAGAGAGGGTATTGAAGATCGGGATGTTGTTACTCAAACGGAAAATAAGTTCATCTATTGCCACTCTTCCTTCCAGCGCACTAAAGCAACCGCGGCTATTCTAAGCAAGACATTGAACAACATACGGGGGAGTTTCTCTGAGTTAAGTAGGATGGGTTTGTTGTTCCCGTTCCTTGAGGATGGCTCTATTGCCACGGCCAAGTAGATTGCGAAAAAGATAAAAGAGCAAGAAAATGATCTGGAGGCTTTCAAGGATTTTGATCATCCTCCCACGGCAACCGACATTAAGGGAGTGATTCATCCACTTGCACAGCTACTATTTCGTTGTGAAGTAGAGGTCGGTTTACCTAGTGCGCTGCCTCACAAAGAAACTATTGATCTAAGTGGAGCGCAGGAGAATTTGCACAACATGGTGAAGCCATCTGAATAAGAATGGTCGCCTCTGTAGGAGGCTCTTTCCAATATCTAACTCCATTGTCTAAATGAAATGGCACTCTGGTCTGAAAGCTAGATAAATTTTGGGTTCTTCGTTCCTTAGTTGAAACGCCCCTGATAGTCACCAAAAGCTATTAATAAATATTTAACTAGCTCCCTTCGGGTGTTTTTTTCCTATGTACGTCATTCCACGCATCGCAAAGTTAGTTTGGCCTTTTATCTAGGTTCTGCTCTACTGTGCCATGTGTCTACTCCTCACAACCTCGATTTTCTACATTCCTTCGCATTCCAGGAAACTCTGCTATGCTTCCACGTGTTGTGGCTATGGGATAGTTTTGATCATGCTTTCTTACTATCTCATCAGGCTCCGCTTGGGTACCACAAAGCCCTTTTTCCCTAAAGGTTTTAGCGGGCCCACAGTTGCTATCTGCGGTGTACACTTGCTACGTGTCTGCTATCCGCAAATCCTTCGACATAGAGATGAAGTAGCAACTGTGGGCAGTGAAACGCTACCACACGTCTCTTTTGCATCCGGCTGGTAATTGTTCCCTCCATTGTTGATGAAGTACTCGGCCCATTCAACACGTGTAGCGTTAACACAAGTCCTCAGCGGCAAAAGAAAAGGGTTCATACGGGCAGCAAAAGGCTGCCACATGCCTAGCCAACGGATCTCATATTCGGGCGATAGACTAGATGAACCGAATGATGCTATTGGCCACTGCATGTCATAATCATTCACATAGGAGGGTTGAGACTTGTCTGATCGGGCCTTGTTGAGACCACTGCCATCATTTGCAGAGGATGTACCTGTGCCTGGAGTGACCGCATGCTTGGTTCTAGATCGATTATGTTGCAACGGCTTTGAGAATATTCTGATTCTTGCATCATTGCCTAGGGATTGCGAAATCTTTTCTGTTACTGCTCTCCGAAGCGGTGGGGGTTTTTCCCTGCTTTATATACTTTTCTCTGTTGTGAGAAAAGGGTTCAAAATTTGAAGAAAAATGTTGGTTTTAGTATAAAGATGCCAGACCTTTATTGTTTTATTTTTATTGCAAAAACTATGACTGTGCCAATTGTTCGGCCTTTCTGTTTTTTCATGCTATTTGATCAAACTGTAAACTGTGCTTTTATTGTTTGGACATTTCATTTAAAAACTTTTATATATGTTGAATGCAAGTTTTTTGACCTATACCATGTCTAATGACTCTTCTTGGCAGTAGGAATGTATGCAATATTATTTTATGTCGATGAATGGATTGTCTATATTGTAATCTTAAGTTTCTAATGATCTTGAACACTACAACACCATTCACGCCCTTAGATCCATGATTTATCATGTCTATCATTAAGTCTTGGTGCATCGTCTTAGGTTAGACTTTATTTTATTATATATGTTTCCTTTTCCCTTTCAAACCCCCATTGAAGAAGAAGTCGGCTTCTCTAAAAATCTAGAGGTCACTCAGTTTAGCGCAAAAGGTCCCCCATAAACTGATTTTCCCATAAGACACTGTTACCTTGTCAAATTTTGGCATCAACAGGTATAAGACTCAATAGAAAAAGAAAAAGAAAAAGAAAAATAAAAAGAAAAAGAAAAAGGGTCTCAAAGTTAAAATTTGGTGGATGACTAAAGAATCTCTAAGTTTGACATTTTAGAGATTCAAGGTTTTGGAAAAATTTATATTTTTTGCTTCATTTTACATTTTCAAGCTTTAGTCCAAGGGCCAAGTGGTTTGATGTTCAAATTTATATGGCCTTAGAGTTTGGAATTGTGATAACACTTTGTATAATGATGAAATTTGGGGTATGTGGCTAAGTTACAAGATGTATAATTCCCAATTTTGACTTGAGACTCAAAATTGATTTATCCATTGTATGTAGTTAAAGTTTTGACTTGAAAATCCAAGTGAATGAACTTTAGGGCTTCATAATTGTATGCTATAAATACATATTTACTTTTATTCCTAAAAATTCATTGAAATATAAAATACCTAAGCCAATTATAGGATAATGTAAAATGCTCAAACAAACCAATGCCCTAACTAGGGTTCAATTAAGAGTTTATAAAAAAAAAATCAAACTAGAGTTTAATATCTAGGAAAAACCTAATTTGGAGAATTCCATTTTTTTAAAATGCAATCATTCTATGATAAAATCCCAAAGAACATGCATACACAAATGATCAATACAACCCCAAGACACTCCATAAGACAAACCCTAACCACTAAAGTTGATAAAGAAACAAAGAGCGGAAAAATAAAAACCTAGTGTAAATGTGAAGAATATAACATTAGGTCACCAAAGGTGAATGGTCAAAGAAATAAGATGAATAATAAAATGAGTTAAAGGAAACTAATCTGGTACAAACAAATGTTTTGAGATAGAGGTTTGATTGCTACAAAATAGAATGAAGGAATTTGAAAGGGCTCGATATTTTATTGCCTAGTCACACATGGACCATAAATGTTCACCTAGTTTGGGGTTTTAGGTTTCAAATTTATTTTGAACAAATTGATAATTTCGAATTTCTTTAACAACCCACTTGGAGTTTAGAATCTAATAAATAGGTTTCTCGAGGTTTCAAACCCTAAGGGTAAAATTCACAAACTCCTAAATTTTTCAAATAAATGACCGAAATGAGATACAAATTGCCCTCTAGTATTTTGATAATGTAAAATATGAATACATAATTAAAACTCATTAATTACTTTGCACTCTCCTTGATATCTAATTATGGATAATATTCATAAAACTTTTATTGGTCCATTCCCACAATGCCTTCAATTTTGAGTCTAACAAATTGTTGTCTTTTGGTTGGGGAATATACTAAATATAACGTCATATGGAAGACTTTTGTTTGAGACATGATGCTCAATTTTTGATGAATTTTATCTTTGATTGGGGTATCCCAATCGATAAACTTGTTTAAGAATCTTGACATGTATTGATACATCAATGTTTGAAATTATCTTGTTGCTTCTCACCTTATAACTCCACTCAATAGTGCAATTACATCAAATTCACTTCTAAATAATTTCTTCAAAAGCCTAGTTGACGATGAATTTGGGTTAGTGAGAAAGATTTTATTTATGATTTTAAAATAATTTCTCAATCAATCATTGCAATATTCTTTAGAAAAAATTGTACTAATCTCAACATTTTTTTATAGGGAGATCTAGCATTTATTCAATGTATTGTGATTGAATCATTGACTATATATATATATATATATATATAGCTCTCTCAAGTATCTTTATTATAAAATTGGGTGCATATTATTATTAGATAAATTGATTAAACAAATACTGGGAATGATTTAGCTTGAACTAAGCTACTCAATTTCAAGTTCCAAGTCCTTTGCCTAGCCCCATTGGCTTCATCCATTCATTTATGGAATTTTTCTAACCCAACTTGTTCTAGGTTAGTGCTAATTATATTTATGAGATTTGTCACTAGCTTTTATTTTGGACATGCATTTAAAAACCTTCAAAACTTGAACAAATAAGGATCATATGACCCCAAATGTGAAAAGAATAACTTAGGTCATCAAAACACAAACTACACCAAAAATGTGAAAATAAAAAATAAAAATTAAGTAGGAATTAGATCAAAATAGGTCCTATATTTTAAAAAATTAGGGCATGTTGTGGAGGTTGCAAAAAAACATGGTTCCTCAAGTATCCTTAAACCCACTTATCCATTGTCTCAATTTTCTCATATGTTTGGGGATGATAGCTTGTATTGAGAGAGAGCCTTATGCTATTTTTATGAAATATATCCTACCAAAAAGAGATACGGAATATACTACCTTGATCAATCATAGTATTTTTAAGCAACCTATGTAGCCTAAACACTTCTCTAAAAAACAAAACAATCACTTTTTGTGCTTTGAATTATGAAGAAACAACAAAGAAGTGTGTATACTTTTTTAGTCTATTCAACACATTATACATGCAATATTTTCCTTGTACCTTGTAGAGGCCTATGATGAATTCAATGGATATGATTTCCCACTTCTAATTTGGGATAAGCACCAACTAAATAAAGTCTATCGAGAAACATGTTTTTTCTTTGTTTTTCTAATAATTCATTAATTATCTTGAGTGTCTAAGGACATCCTTTTTTATGCCCTTCCATGAGAACCATTCACCAATTCATTAGTAAGTCTTATAAAATTGCAAGTGACCTTCTAGTGGTACATCATGAAAATTCCTTGAACTTCACGTTCAACTATGAAGATGATTTAGTAGTGGTGTTGACGGGTGGCCCCTGGTTTATTGGGAAGTTCCCTTTGATGTTTAAAAGGTGGGAACCTAGTTTTAATCCTAACTCATGCTCCTTTTCGGCTGCCCCGGTCTAGGTTAGACTTCCTAGTCTCCCTCTTGAATTCTAGGATCAGGAAGTGTTTAAAGGGATAACAAGTAATTTTAGGTGTTTGTTATTGGTTGACCAAATGATAGCATCTAGGAAGCATCTTGTTTATACTAGATTCTATATGAATGTGGAACAATTAGCTGACCTACCTGGTATGGTAAATATCAACTCTAAGTTTGGGGTTTGGGAACAAGCAGTTGAATTTGAGTCAAATCCTTTTGCTTGCTTCCATTTCAAAAAAGTTGGTCACTGGGCAAAGAAATGTCCTCTTAAAATGTTGAAGCGGGTGTCTAAATAGTGGAGAGAAAAGGAGAAGGCTCTAGAATAGATCTTTTCGAATTCCTTGGAGAAAGAGGGGTTTTCCCTTGTTGATGAAACAGTCTTGGTGGTTGAGAAACCTGTGGAAATGGATTTGGTAGTGGTTGAGAAGGTTGGAATTCCTAAGGACCAAGTTGATTTGGTAATGCTTAATAGGGAGCAAGGGAAGGGAGGTGAGGTTAATATTTCCTCCCCTATTTGTAATATGGTGGAGTGTCTTGAAGAGATTAGGGTTGAGGCTTTGGCGGTAGATAAGGATTTTTTGGATGAAGGCATGGGTTCCCCTCCTTCGGGGGTCCCTCTGCAACAAGATGATGGTTCAAAGGTTGAGGGCTTGCAGGTCTTATTTGAAGTTAAGGACAATGTGAATCCTGATGACCTAGATAATCCTCCTTTCATTCTGGTGTGAGAGAAAAATATAAAGAAGCACTCCCTTCATTGGGATTTTTCACTAGAAATAGGCAAAGGTCAGACTATGGGTCAGAGTCGAGAGGTAGAGGTCATCCTCCTGCAAATGTTACCAGGGATAAGGAGAGTTGAATGGACATTGCTGATGGAACTCAAAGAACTTTGTTGGATATGTGCTCCAAGAGCACCTCCCACAAGCTCTTATGGAGATCATCTCCTAGAATATGAGAGGGTTAAATCACCCTCATAAGCATGATATTCTTTCTAATTTGGTAAATATCATCGCTCTGATATTGTTTTAATCCAAGAAACTAAAATGGGAATGGATAAATTATCTAAACTGAAGAATAAGCTTTTTAAGAACTGTGGTATGCATTGCTCTGACACGGTGGGTGCCTCGGGAGGGATTGTGATTTTTTGGAATCTTAAGTTGATTCAAGGGGTTGAGGTGTTCCATGATTACAACCATGTGGCCACCTCATTTATTAATTTGTGAGATAAGTTCTCTTGGACCCTGTTGAATATCTATGCTCCTAATAGTAAGAGTGCTAGAAAAAAGTTTTGGGAGTGCCTTGGTGCCTTCAAATTGATGCATCTTATTGCTAATTGGTTGGTTATGAGGGATTTTAATATTCCCTCGATGATGCTAATAAGTTGGGAGGTTCGCATATTTTGGATGATAGTAGATATGATCTAATGAACCTTATCAATGATAATGCTCTTCTTGACCCGGATCTCAAAGGTGCCTCTTTCACTTGGTCTAATCAGTGTGTGGGAGATGCTTGTAGTTAGGTCAAGCTTGACCATGCTCTTATCACCCCTGATTGATTGGTCTCTTATGCTTGCTCACTCTCGACTTTGACCAGACTGGGATCATATCACTTCCCTTTGTCTTTATCAGTGGATCTGTTGGGTAGGAAGAAAAAATTTTCGTTTAGATTTGAGAAGATGTGGACCTATCATCCTGACCTCAAAAATTTGGTTCATGATTGGTGGAACATTCAGGTGGATGGGTTGGCTATGTATAGAGTGGCCAAAAAGCTTGTTGATGTCAAGAATAATGTTAGGAAGTGGAATCGTACTTCCTTTGGTCACATTTTATTGGATAAGGAGGAGGTGAACTGGGAGCTTTATGTTATGCAACAATCCATCAAAGTGTTCGTGTATGATCAAGCCTTAGCTTTGAAAGAGAATGTCCTCCTTTCTAGATTGCATAATATTGTTGCTAAGGAGGAGGAATTATGGAAGTAGCATTCTTAGATTATGTGTTTAAAAAGAGGGGATAGGAGTACTAAGTTTTTTCACCTCTCTACTCTGAAACACGGGGCTTCTAATCCTATTAATGTGATCAATTTCAATAATCAAGTGTTGGAGAAGGACATTGATATGTAGTATGTAGCGTCCTCTTACTTCTCTAACCTACTATCGATGGAAGGGGAGCTTGATATGGATTTTCAAGAGGATATTCTTAGGGATATCCCTCATATCACAAATAATAATATTAATAAGCAGTTGGTGTGTATTCCTTTAGTGGAGGAGATTAGAAGTGTTGGTTTTCTCTTTTGAAGGTAATAAGGCATCGAGACCTGACGACTTCCCTATGTTCTTTTTTCAGTCCTTTTGGGATGTTATAGCTAAGGATGTTGTGGTTGCTACTAAGGAATTCTTTCGGACTAGCAATCTTTTAAAGGAATTGAATTCCTCTTTTATTTTCCTTGTGCCTAAGAAATCGGGTGCTACTTCCTTTGATGAATTCCATCCTATCAATTTGTGTAATTCGATTTATAAGATCTTCTCTAAGGTGTTGGCGGTTAGACTACAAAAGGTTCTACCTCTTATCATCTCTCTTTAGTAAAATGGTTTTGTGGCTGGTAGGAAAATTTTGGACTCTATCCTCTCTATTCATGTGAATATTCACTCTTTAATTATTAATAAGCATGTTGGGTTTATTCTGAAGCTTGATTTGTTTAAAGCTTATGATAGAGTTGATTGGGGTTTTCTTTCTATGATTCTGGATTCTTTTGGTTTTGGGGAGAAAATGGTGGCTCTTGTTCTCTAGCTTATTTCCACCCCTTGGTTCTTGGTTCTTGTCAATGTCTCTCCCTCTCCTCTCTTTGATTGCTCCAAGGGACTAAGGCAAGGAGATCCTATATCTCCTTTTCTGTTTATTATCATGGTGGAATCTTTGGGTCATCCCATCTAGAGATTTATTAACTCTGGTTTAATGTCTAGATTGGCTCCTTCCTCTAGTAATCTTATTTGTTCCCATCAGTAGTTTGTTGGTGATTCTCTTATGCTTAAGGAGTCATCTATCAAGGAGGCCAAAGCTATTAAACTTATTTTATAGAGATATGAGGCTGCTTCGGGGTAGAAGGTTAGCTTACCCAAGCGTGTTATCTTCTTTTTAAACACTCTAGTCCACAAGTAGATTAAAATTGCTAGAATCCTACAATTCTAGATTGGTGAACTTCTTGTGTCTTATCTAGGTCTTCCCCTGTGCTCCAATGTTCCTAAATCCTTTTGGCATGGGTTGATTGATAAGTTCAATTCTAAAATGGTTGGTTGGAAGGGTGTGTTGTTGAGCCAAGCTGGGAAAGTGCAGTTGATTAAGTCTACTTTTCATAATCTTCATGTTTATGCTCTCAGTTTGTTTTATATGCCAAGGAAATTTGTGGATAAGCTAGAGGGAATTCAAAAAAAATTCCTCTGGTCTAGGGTTGAGGACAAGAGAAGAATCCATTTGGTTGCTTGGGATGACGTTTGCAGACCCAAAAAGGTTGGAGGTCTTGGAATCCATAAAATCAGAGATTTTAATGTTGTTCTTCTTGGCAAACAATTGTGGAACCTTATTTTGGCTAAGAGTGAATGGGCTAAAATTGATGAGTAAATATCTTCATGGGGTTGATTGTATAAGGGACTTTATATCTCCTGACTTTTCTCCCTCATCTGGGTCAACACTCTGGAATCATATGGTTAAGGCTCATAGGCTTGTTTCCAAAGGTCTTTTTTGGCAGCTAGGAAATGGCATGAAAATTTTGTTCTAGGAAGATAGCTGGTTTGTTAACATGCCTCTTAAATATGAACCTTGGGCTCAACCTTTCATGGAAATTTGTGTGCAGAGGTTTGGCAGATTTGTTGTTGATTATATTGATGGTGGCTATTGGAAAAGGCTGCACGAGGCAGACCCGGGGTTGGAGGATCTCTTTAATGCTTTGTCCTTGGTTCATATTCCTTCTCATGCTACTATTGATAAGATTGTGTGGAGGCCCTCTTCTAATG
The DNA here is from genome assembly GCA_007258455.2 of Sequoia sempervirens. Lineage (NCBI taxonomy): Eukaryota > Viridiplantae > Streptophyta > Pinopsida > Cupressales > Cupressaceae > Sequoia > Sequoia sempervirens. The sequence continues at coordinate 129,146 of VDFB02263491.1, forward strand.
GTAAATTCTTTGTTTCTTTGGCTTTTCAACTTCATGGTTCCTTTCTTGGTCCTACTCCTTTTTGGGCCTCCCTGTGGTCCTCTAGAATGATTCCCAAGTTTAATATTTTCTTCTAGATTTTTTGCCAAAATAAGGTCTTAACTACTGATAATTTGGTCAAGAGAGGTTTTGTGATGCCTAACAGATGCTTTTTCTATGAAGAGGATGGCAAAAATACCTTCCATCTTTTGATTGGCTGCAAATTTGTTAGAGATGTGTGGGCCCATGTGCTTTCTCTTTGGAATCTTAGTTGGGTGTACCCTGCTTCAATTGGGGAACTATGGTCTCAATGGGTTGGACCTTCTTCCAATCGAGTTCTGCTTTTTCTATGGTCTCTTTCTCTCCCTCATATTTCTTGGGGTATTTGGCTTGAGTGCAATAATAGGATTTTCATATGTGCGGCTCTTCCTACTATCTTTGTGGCCTATAAAATCTATTGCTATCAAAGAAAATTTTGTCTCCGGGATTTCTTTCCACAATGGCCCAAAGGTAAAGCTTAGTCCTGATGACATTTCTATAGTGAATAATTGGAATTTTCCCTATGATATTTCCCTCCCTTTAACTAAAGGGAAAGCCTCTAGAGATGATGTTGTTTGCAAAGCTCCTCCTGATGGATAGGTGAAGGTTAACATTGATGGAGCTGCTAAAGGGAATCCAGGACCTACAGGTTGTGGGGGAGTGATAAGAAATTCTAATGGTAGGTTTGTTTCCGCTGTGGCGTTCCCTTTGGGAACTCAGAAAAACCACTATGCAGAAGCGGCTGCAACTTATCATGGCTTGAAGTTGGCTCAAGTGAAAGGTTGCAAGAAAGTGTGACTTGAGGGGGATTCCCTCAATATTATTAATAATTTGAAGAATTGTGTTGCCCCTGCATGGACTATTGAACCTTTGATTATGGATGCTATTGATATCCTTAAATCCTTCGATGAGTATTATATATCTCATATTTTGAGAGAAGGAAATGTATTAGCTGAAGTTTTCGCTAATCTTGGTGTTAGGGGTATTAGGGAATGAGGTGTGAACGACCCCCTCCCTATGGAGGCTATTGCGTGTATTAATCATGATTGTCAAAATAGCTAACTTGGTTGATGAAATTTTAAGGCTCGGGGCATGCATGACTATTTTCACATAGCAAGTTATTATGTGGAGTGATGGTGAGCTAAATATGGATCAGGTTGATGGTACCTTGTTTGATATCCATATGGGATGGAACTATAGGCTCATTATTTTCCCTATCATAATTTCGTTGTCACACGGATTGTGGGTATTCTTTGGTTTTCCTTCTCGAGGTTTCTCCTCATTACTTTCAAGGTTCTCAAGCTTCTCGGCTCTACAAATTCTAGTGCCATGGGAGGTGATAGAAATCATGTGGAGCCTTTCTCCTACGATATAGTTAAGAAAAAGGAGGAAGTTGGGCATGTATTAGAGAAAGGTGGGCTTACTACTTATCTGGAAAGGTTGCATGGAAACAACCCACAGGCGACGACTTTGTTTGCTAAAGCTTGGAACAATAGGGTTTTGAAAATGGGTGGAACAAAATTTGATGTGAATGAGGATTTTATAGCCAATATCATTGGGTTGTCTACAGATGGAAAAAAGGTTTACAAAGACAAGAAGGAATCACGGGCAGCCATGTAAATCTTTTTCAAAGGGAATGAAGTACAAGACCTTAAGATGACTAAGAGTGGTGGGTACTAGTGCAACTCACTCAAGGCACTTTGGGGGGATGTGGTTGAGAAAATTATGAGGTATATTACCCTTGAAGGTCATTTCTTTATGGTAAATGCTTACCATTTTGTTCTTCTTAATCATTTTTTCCTTAGAAGGTGTCACTGGATTATGGTCTGAAGGACAACAAAAGGAACCCCAAAAATTCATTGCTACATGTGGGGCTCATTTTAATAATTTCTGACAATGCTAAAGCTTTTGTGGTGTTTAAACAGATTGCTACTCCTAAGGGTAAGCAATAGAAGCCAACTGTGGAGTATGAAACAGTCTTTGAAGAGGAGTCGATTAGCAAGAAAGGGAAAAAGAGGAAACTTGTCTTGGAAGAGGAGTCAATTTCTAAGGAGGACGTGGATTATGTCCCAGATTCTCTTGCCTCCATGGAGGTGGATTCACAACCCCCTAAAGTGGGTAAGTCTATGAAAGAGGTGTCAAGCCCTAATAAGGGCTATGAGACCTGCAGTGAGGATAATACTACTGAAAAGCCGAGTAGATGCCTGAAGGATAAGATTGAAATTGCTAGTGAGGTGTCCTCGTTTCCCCTTGTTTTGGGGACTAAGCCAAAGAAGGATCTGGAGGTGGGCAGTAACAAGAAATTGGCTATTAGGTCTGTGAGCCAGTTGTTCAAGATGCAAGCTACTTCTCCCATTAAGGTGGCTGGTGGGTAGGATGTTATGGATTCCCTAAGTGTGGACTTGGATTTGGAGAAGAGAAGGAAGTCTATTGCTGAGGATATTGTTGACTCTATTCAGAAAATCCAAATTTTGATTATTGTTGGTAAGGGTAAGGATGTATGTGTTAGTCAGGACAAGGTAAGCTCCTCCTAGGAGGAGGATGTTGTGGGTAAGGGTATTTTTAACTTTGACCGTGAAGATATTTATGATGTTCTTGGGACGGCTAGAGAGGGATCCATTGTTTTATTCAAATTATTTAAATGGGTGTTTCATGAACTTAACATGACCAATGTTAAAGTTCGGGGTGCGATGAGTAAAGTTGGTGAGTCTTTGGTTCAAAATCAGATTGATGAATTGTTTGACTCTTTGAAAATTTTGGCAGATGAAATGCTAAAGATGAAGCAGACTCTTGAGGAAAGAATTCTCACCCTTGAGGACCAAATGGAGAGGATTTGTGCTAATTTGGAGAAGGGTGTGGAGGGGACTAAATTTTTGGTGAAGTTTGAGTATGTTGGCATTTCCTCTCCTTTCGAAAGTGCCAAGAAACACAAGGAGATTGCTCCTGGTGAGGATACTGGTGTTGGTGGTAGGCTTATGGAGGAAGATGTTTTTGTTGATAAGGCTAGTGGTAAGCAAAATGTTTTGATTAGTGAGGTGAATGTGGGTGGGCCTAGGGATAGAACGTGAAACAAGACCAAGGTTTAGGTTGGGACTCCTGTTAAAGATTTGTATGAGGTCATGGATGAATGTCAAAAGGTTGTGGTGAGTGACATGGAGGTTGTTGATATCCTAAAGAATATGTAGTGTTATTGCTTTTGTCCCTCCTTTTTGGTTGCTATCGTGTTGATGGTGTGTTGTGTTTTGGCTGCTATATGCTTTTTGTAGTTATCTTTAGTTTCAGCTAATCTTTTATGTAAATGGTTATGGGCCCCTTGAAAACCCGTTTTTACCTCTAATTGAAAACATGATAAGTGTATCAGTTATCCATTTATAGATTTGAGGGCATGCTCAAACAAATTTTTACCCAATAACCTATCATTTTCTTTATGTCTTTTCCATCCTTTTAGCTATTTCCATGTGCAGTGGTCTACTATAAATTCCTCTATGTATTGTATCATTCCCTTTAAATTTAAATGTAAGTTCCATGGGTTGACAATTCTATATAAAGTCGCTTATGGAGTGCATCCATTGTCCACCCAAAACCATGTCATTCTCTCCTAACCCCACAACATAGAAACCATCACACACCTTGTGATCTCCCATGACTATGTTGGGTTGTCAAAATATTTTGATGCATGGAATTAAGAATCCATCAACAATAATGACATTGAATCCTTCAATATCTTTAGCTTTTAGGCCCCTCTTAACTATAAAGCCTTCATCAATGAAATTATGGGTGGCCCCACTACAAAGGAGCACTATGATTTACTACACATGGGGAAACAATCCTCAAGCTTTGAAATTATGATATATAGGTACTTCTAAAAGAGTTTCAAGTGTACCCTCATGCTTAATCTTTTAAAGTTAACACTCTATTCTAATAAATCATGCCTCAAATTAATTATCAAATATTATTTCAATATAATGGACTTGGTCTTTATCAAGGCACTAATAACTTGTTTCCAATGGATCCTTGCAAGAAAAAACATTTCTTATTCCTTCTAATTTTATTTCTACTATAATCATCTGTCCTCTTGGTCGTAGGTGGTGGAGGTGTGATATTTTGTGGGCGTGAGTAAGAACACCATTTTTAAAAACTTCTTTTATGCTACACAAAGGTAGCCACCTTGGAGATAAATATAAAATTTCCATTAAGTACATATGACTCAAGTGTTAAATCTCTTTTGATTGCTTCTTGTAGAGAAGTGGGTACAAAGGCCTTAACAACCCCTTTGAGGGGTTCAAACGAGCTTTCAATGAATAGAAAAATGATTCTCTATTGAAAAATTTTAGGTACCATCATTGCAATTCTCTAAAATTTAATAACATAAGGTTCCATTGAGTTTTGTTGTCTAGTACATACAACTATTAGGAAATACCCATCCTCCTTTTTCTCACAATGGTCCAAGATCCTTTGATTGAAATCATCAAATGTTTATAGAAGGTTATGCCCTTGTGTAACCAATCCATGTAATGCCACCAATCATAAGAAACAAATTTTAAATGGAATCTAGAAACCAATTGGAATCCTCCTTCTCCTCAAGATCATGAAAATAAGTTTGTAATTTTTGCAACTAAGCCCTAAAAAATCTTCTTTTTTTCATCAAAGGAAGGAGAATTCACCTTTTCTACTTTTTGTTGCATCATTATCTTCTCATCGATTTTATTTCTATCTATATGGGTTTTCTCCTATAAATATATTTTTAACAATGGCTATTGAATTACCGAAATATAATATAATTTTAAAGAATTTATATTGGCCTTGGTACTCCTAAAAAAGTTTAGAAACCCCCACTATAGTCTCGAGTATTTAGGACATTTCTCTTCTTCTACCTCTTTAAAAAAATTAATGGCTTCAACATGGAGTTAGCCCCATATCTACTATTTGTAAATGTAATTACTTCTCTTAAAGATTCCTCAGTTAGGCATTAGATTTTCAAGTCTTTTATAACATGCAACACTTGTACCAATAAATTTTCCCCTCCATCTTGACTTTGACACCATCTGGTCATGTCTTCGTGTGGGGAGTTGTCTCTTCTTCTTTACATTATTTCTACATATTCTTCTCTATTTGAATCTTGTGCTTGCAACTTATTTTTCTCCCTTCTTTGATATTTGATCTTTAACTCGTTGCGAAGCATAAAAAAATTGGTTTACCACTATGAATGGTGGATCTAGACCTGCACAAACATAAACAAACACAACATTAGTCAATTATGCAAATCAAAACCATCATTCCCCATAAGATTCATTTGAAACATGAAGAACAAGAAATAAAGTAAAGAACACAAATGAAAGCAATCTAAATCTTATTCAAATGTTCAAACTCTCCATCCCATGGGAGAATTGGTGCTATTTTGATGTGGAAAATAGCCTTTTCCCAATTCCTTGGAAGCTTGGTGATGATCAATGATGCTCCTTGATAAAAATTTCCATAACCTAGCTATGAAATTGATGAAAACTATGAAACTTGGATGAGAATGGATGAAATTGCTCAAAACATAAAGATAATAATTTTGCATAAAGTTGTGGATCCAAAATTAGTAAAAGAGCTCTCCATTTATAGAAGAGAAGGATGGAGGAATGAGCCAAAATGATGAATGTGGGATAAAACATCAACCAATAGCATAATGCCACTTGTCAACATGCTAGTGGAAAGAGGTGGAGCACATTTTGATGAATGTGCACATAAATGTTATTAGGTGGATATTTGAAAATGCAGAAGTGACATGTTGGAGGGAGATGTGGAAGAGGAGTTAATGCCACTTGGCTCAAGAAAAAGGACAAGTTAGAGGCATTTAATGCCTTATTGGATGGACAAGTCCTTTTGGGAGGGAGATTTCAAATTTGAAGAATATTCCAACTTGATGCCTTTTTGAATGAAAATGGATGAATTTATAAATCAGTTAAATTGATTTACTTGCACAAGTTGCAAAATCTAGAGGATTTGAGTAATTAGAGTTAGGATTAATCATGATTTGATTAATTTAGATGAAGTAGCTAATTTGACACTTTGACTTAGATTTTTGGATTTAAATAAATCAAGATGAGAGGAATAATGAATTTTAGACTTAATTAAGTAAAGTTTGATTTATTTAATTAAAAGGGGATGGTTTAGACTTAAATCAAATAAAGATTAGTTTTTTTTATTTAAAGGAGATGACTTTAGAACTTAATTAAATAAAATGGATTATTTAATTAAAAGAGGGGAATAGGATTAATTAAACAAACTAATCTATTTAATTAATAGGAGATAATAATTTAATCAGATAGAATTGTTTTATTTAATTAAAAGATGAAATATGATGAATTTAATCAAATAAAGATTATTCGATTAAATGGTTAGTAAAGGAGATGATTCAGGATGAATTGGTGTTAGTAAATCAGGATCAGGTGCACAGGATCAATCCATATATTTTACATGTCTACATTTTTCCCCTCTTTGAAGCAATGTATTTGTTGCGTTGGTTCAAAGAATAAATTAGCTGAGATCAAAATTCAAAAACTTTCTAATTTTTTTGGATGCCCCAATGGAAAGAAGTATACTAGTGCACTGCCCCCTCGAGAGATTGAGCGAAAAGTTTGATTTGAGGGTCGATCTCATGACAAATAGGTTCAAGATGGATGTATGGATGGTTATGATGATGATACAAATGAGATGAACTAAGATGTTGAGAATAATAAAACTATATTATCCTAAACATCTTAAATGATGATGTGAGATGCCATGATTATGAGATGTATGTATGATAATGGTTTGTGGATGTAGGATGGATGCATTGGTGATGCTTGGTTGACTATCATGATACCATGTTAGCGCATAGAGAAGAAAGACGAAATGAAATGAAGACAAGAGGATCCAACAAGTCCATGATCTACGAGACTTTATTAGAGATGATGATAATGATGATGATGCTTTGCTTGTCAGGAATTGGGATTTTAAAATGGCTACTTACCTTATGTTTGATAACACACATAGGCACGATGCATCAAGGTATAAAGAACAAGGATGGCATTTTTCCTAGTGTGATGGACTTTCACTCGACAATCAGATAGGAGTATTCTCATTCACACCTGACATACGAAACCTCATTTAAAATGCAGTTCAGATATTCCAAACATCTCAGACCAAGACATAGAAAGGCAAGCCTTCCTATGTGGTCAACAAGACACCTGAAACATCCTCCCTACACCCAAACAAAGCACGCATGACTAAGGTTATATTACAAGAACATCCACCAAGCATAACAGATAAAAAGATAATGATCGTTGTGCCATTCCTTTCTCTCTAAATCTTTTTGTTTGGACATCATCTAGAGGTCATTGCAATGAGCACAATAAGATAAGTCAAAAGACAAAGACCAAGTAAACAAGCAAACTAATGTTCTTCATACTGCTAGCCAAGACTAAACTACGGTGATGCCTGATGTTGATGTCCATTGTAGGAAGGATGCATCCTAGGACATGATGTTATCAAATGATTTTGGGATTGATTGGATGATGGGCTATTAATACCAAGAGTTGACCAACTTGTTTAGCTCCTGACCTAGGCTTGAGACCTTGACGTTTGAATTTTCACTTTTACTCTGCTAGACTTGTTTCTGATTGTTCCACCAAAGGTTGGGGTGACGATCGTTTATTATGAGTGGATGTTTATTTCGGGTAACCGTGAAACGGGATGGATGGATTTTTGGGTTGGATGTTTTTGATGTTTTTGTGTCTTGAGGGCTGATCAAAGATTAGCCTTGCCTATGTTTAAGCTCAAAGACGACGTAGTTCAGTTGCCATGTTTTTGATGTTTTTTATTTTTATGAGTGTGTTTTGGATTTTGATATGATTTGGATGTTTTTGGATTTTCACATGATTTTGACGATTTGGATGTGTGACGACATCAATGATTTGTTTTTGGATTTTTTTGAAAACCAAGCTAAGGTTGATTGATCGGATCAATGGATTGATGATGATAACATTGTTGAGGATATGCAACAATGTAAGGATAGTGTTTAAGCAACACGAGGATTAGGAAGGATATCCTGAGATGATGATGGATTGATTGGATTTGATTGATCAAGATTGATGATGATAACATTGTTGAGGATGCACAACAATGAAAGGACAGTGTTAAGCAACACAAGGACTAGGAAGGATATCCCTAGATGATGATGGATTGATTGGATTTGATTGATCAGGATTTTGAAGCTTGGTTTTGGAACAAAATTGTTTGAATGATTTGATGTGACATTTGAAGTGCAAATTAGATGCGACTAATAGTGATTGTTTGGATTGATGTTCAATGAAAGATAAATCTTGATAAGGAACATCTTCATGTCAAAATATGTCATGGGCCATTGATTTGGATTTTGCTCACAAATTTTTTGACCAATTTGATTTCACGTTTTCCAATGTTCAGATCACCATATAAGTTGGAGGATATAGATCAAGATTTATTCCTGAAGCAAGATGTAAATATCTGCACCTAGTGTCTAGCAATGTATGGAATGCCATGGATGGATGCTTGGATGGGTGTATGGATGGATGGATATGGTAAGCATGCAAAGGATGCCAAGGATTATCTTGTAATAAGATAAGGTGTTCAAATAGAGGATGCTCATTTGGATAGTGTTTCATGGTACAGATAATGTTGGGATAGGATAGGATCAATGAAAATGACTCATGTCAAGATGTTTACCATAAGCAAGTGTAAAGTGTACACCAAACTTTGATCAAGATCAAGATAATGTAGATAGATGTCAATGGGTTAGATAAATGGTTCATGGATGAATGGATTTATTATGGATGGGATGAGATACTTCCACCTGAACTAGAGCACATAGATGTTCGATTCTACACATGATGCCTTTTTTCCAGGTTTTCACCATGGTACCTGCCCAAAGTGCCACCATAGTGGTTTTCACTAGAGGACGATTTTTATCTTTACTATTTTCATAATTTTTTTGTTTATTTTTTTTATTTTATTTTTATTTTTTCTATGAAATTTTTTTAAGCTCATGCTGAATCACCTAGTGGTGTTGATGTAGATGCTTCTGTCATAATGTGCCATCAATATCCTACCTGAAGAAGTTGATTTTCCAAGATACATGCACTTGAATGAAACTTTTGAGATTCCTGTTTTGCCTTGTTTATACCCGAGTTAACTTTGTCTTTGTGCACATATCGCAATAGGATGCCTGCTAAATCCTTATGATGAAGGGTGGATGCCAATACATGGTTAATGTAAGAATTGGATATCATGCATGGAGGCATGGATGGTGTTGTGTGTTTAGGAATAGGAGATGGATTGATTGATAGTTTGGAACCTTTGACTCTCCAAACTTGGGACGATGAGCAATAATGGGTGGATAGGGAAGTGTGAATGAAATTAGGACCAACTGCTTGATATACTTTGTATGTTGCTTGAGAAGCCTGCTTTTTCCTTTGTGGACATCTTTGATGGATACTTTTTCCTTTTTTATTTTTCCCCATAGTTTCTTTGACTAATGGAGTTTGATAGGGATAATCTTTCTTTATATTCTTTGGTATCCATGTGTATTTGATTTGTCCATTATGCTCCTTAGCTTCTTTTGCTTTGATAGCATTCTTTGTGCTTTGATTCAAATCTTTCTTTTCATGTTGGTCCCAATTCATGGATGGGGTGATGGGTGGATGAAGATTCATGATGTGGCTGGTTGTAGTATTGGCATCAGTTTCATTATAAGGATTCTTTGTGCTCCCTATGTTGATGTTTTTACTAGATAAAATTGCCCCCAGTAGTATAGAGGTATCACTAATATCTTTAGATCCATTCATTGTCAAATAACCAAGACCTCGATGCTCAGGATTGCCATTTATCTGCACTGGTTCTAGGATACCTTGTTCATGCAGGCCTAATCCTCTGCCTTGATAACTCATTTGTTGAAACATTTTATTTGTAGTAGGATATGATTTACCTTGGAAACAAGGTGCTACTCCTCTGCTCTATTGTGGATCTTCAAAGGTGATAGCTTCTTCATTGATAAGATAGCTTGCCCTAAAAAGGGTAAGTGATCCAAGTTTATAAGTGATAGGATCTTGCATAAGTGGGATAACTTCTCGATTCATATCTTTGGCTTGATTATGTGAAATATCAAATTTTAATGCTTCTTCAAGAGGTGTTGATTATTCACTGCCCACGTAGAAGTCTCCCTCATAGTTCATTTTTGATATGCCTTCACAGGATGTTTCTGATTCACAACTTTTGTAGAAGCCTTCTTCATGACCCGTTTCTAATATGTCTCTATATTTTTCTATATCTTGATTATGTGTACAAATTTTAAGAGTAGGAGACTCTTGTTCCATGGTAATGATATCAAGAGTATGAGACTCTTGTTTTGAATGAAGATCATCTAAATTTCCATTAGGAGTAAGCATATCATGGGTAGATGGAGGAGTATGTGCTATGTGGATGTATATCATGGGTAGATGGAGGAGTATGTGCTATGTGGATGTGATCATTATTTGAAACATCTTGTATAGATAGGAGAGTTTCCATTAAATCATTGTAGTATCTTGGAGATGCGAATTCTTGATCTTGATTAATTTTGGAATTGCTTTTGACATGCTTTGGATCAAGTTCTTGACATGGGTCAATTTCAAAGGACGGATTGATTATAAAGGGTTCTTGGATATATTCATTAGGAATGGGAAGTGGCTCAATATCCTCTTTATCTTTGAGTGAATTTGGATCAAGTGTTGAGTTGAAGATTCCTTCAATATTTGCAACCATGAGGTCGATGGATGTCAATATGTCTTGGAAAGGGCCACTGCTAAACTTTGGTGAAAGATGTTGATCATGATTTGGAATAAATTCTTGAGATATGTCCTTGAAATCATTGGATGAGGTAGAAGTATTGTCAGAATGATCATTGGTGGAAGGATCACTGATTATAAGATCAAATAATGTTAACAGTCCTTGAAATAGATCGTTGTCAAAAATTGTCGAGGGTTTTTTATCATGATCAAAAAGTGACTCTTGATGTATGTTGAGTTGATCTTTGAATGAGGTAGAAACATCTTCAAGTTTCTCATTGATGGATATATCTTGATCATTTTTTTCAACAATTATAATCAGGAGATTGTCAATGCTAACACTAGTGGTTGAATCTTCATCATTGTCCTCAATATTTATTATTTTTTGATCAATAAGGTCTTAGATGAGATTTTTGAGTCAAATACAATTTGATGTTGTATGTCCCTTTATTTTGTGAAAATAACAAAGGTGCTTCTCGTTATACCCTGGTGGTTTAACTTGAGGCTCTTGATAATTTTAAAAAATGGAGATTTTGATGAGATTTTCTTGTACCAATTGTTGGCCTCCTACAATGATCTTAAAAACTAAGCCCTTGCAATTGTGATTCAAATATTGGACATCTAATTTGAATAGCTATTTCAATCATCATGAAGGTGTATTTAACTTGTCAACCCAGGGATGTGAACTTGAAATGGGTTAGCACAGTATGTGCACTAAGGATCCAAAGTAGCCATATTCATTCTACAACTAAGAAAACAGAATGTTGAAGGTAAATTACTTGGAAAGAAATAACATAAGTTTTGAACATCAACCAACAACTAAACCAAGCTGGAATGCATGGTAGAAATGAAAATTTGAGCAAAAAAATAGGAAACTACTATGTCTGCTTTGGCTGCAAGAATAGTCACAAAATGAAATTCTAGTGGTTGCAAGAACAGTTAGTGCCAAATTCTTAACTAATTACTGAACAAAAAGTAATGACTAAGCTAAAGGATGGAATGCTCACCAATTGGGCCCCCTTGGATGAGTATTCCTTAATACAAATGTAAACTCAGATGCATGAACTTATAACTTCATTTCATTCATTGAAAAACAACAGTACAATGGAGCATCATAACTGTATTGCTTGAAAAACTAAGAATGCAAGTACATCATCAAATTAAGCAACCTCTTTTGAAGGAGCATTTGAATCTTATTTATAGAGAGAAAAGCTACTAACTAATCACCTAGCGAGGTAGTCAACTCCAACAAATTAGGAGGATGCCACTTAGGGAAAGCATGAAAAGTGGAGAGGCAGTTACGCATGCGTGAAATCTGGTCAGACATGCTTGCCCCAACACAAATTTAGCACAACAGTAATGCCTATATTCGCTCAACAAACAATTAAGACCATTTACAAGGTGGTTACAACTTTGATTTGAATGAGGAATCTCTTGCCGTCATGAGTCTTCCCTTTGTTGACCTTTGAATGACCACCTTGTTGACAGTTATAGCGAATGACCAGCTGGCAGAATCTCCTTTAATTATGTAGGTGGATAATTATATCTGCAAAACAATGTTAGCATGCACAACAATTGCATATTTGTAACTATCTTAAAGTAGCATTCATTAATTCACATGTAAAATCAACACAAATAGTTCATATAGCATGCCAATGTCATTAAAGATTGTAAAAATAAGCTTATGCCCAATGTCTATGGTTTTGAGGAAATATCATAAAAAGATCAACATCCAAACATCAAATTCTATGAAAACTATGGCAAATAGACAATAAACTTCTATCAAAATTGAGTCATAAAATGGACTCATCACCAACTGTTGCATTACCGATTCGATTGGTCCCCAAAGTGGTGTGTATTTTCATTTGTTACCTTGTGAGATTTGTACTTTAAATTGACCTTGTGGTGATTGATTTTGGAGATGTGGTGATTGATCTTTGAGATGTGGTGATTGATCTTTGAGATGTGGAGGTTGGGTTTGTTGTTGATGTTGTTGATCTTGATATCCAACCTCTTAACATTGGATATATTGTTCTTGATGTGGTTGTGGACACAAGTCAATGCTTTGATGACATGGTTTAACCAATGAAAGAGTGTATTGATTTTGGGGTGGATATGTCTCTTGGCGCAATGAGTCAATTATTTTGGCAAGTGAAGCAATTTGATCTCACAAAATTTGATCTTGATTTTGATCTTGACACTCTTGATATAGTTGGTTTGGTTTTTGTTCAAGCAGAGTTGGAATGCATCCTTGCGGTGTTTGTATGGGATCATGGACAAATTGATTTTGGATAATGTTATGATTTGGGATGATGTTCAGATTTGGCATTATAGGTTGAAATTGATCATTGTTGTGGTTGGGAATCACATTGCCTTGATTTAGGTAACTTTGATTTTGCATGGTGTTACCTTGACTTGGATCAATACATGGAGTTGTTAACATATTCTTTGGACTTTGAACAACATTGGTATGATTCACAAACATATCTATCCCAAAGTTTACCAAGTGTGGATTTTAAATGTCCATGATTGGTAAACTTGTACTTGGTATATTCACATTTGGCATGTATGGATTTGGTGGGATAAAGTTGTTTTGTTGAAGACTCATGCTTTGATTGTTTGATTGATAGATTTGTAGGTTTGGACTTTGATTTAAATCTACCATAGGGAAAGGTGTTCCAAAATTTAGATTGGGTATACTCACATTTATTGTACCATTGAGGTTTGTAGGAAATAATAATCCCATGTATGGATTGTATAAATGTGAGTTTTGATAATCAATCGACATTGTAAGGCTTTAATAGTTTGTTTGACTTAGATTACTCATGATGTATGGAGAAAGTTTATATTCCACGTTCTTCTTGTGTTTTGACCTTGTTGACCTCTAAGGGATTTAGGACCAATGATGCAATGAAGGATGAAAGGGGTGAATGATATGGGTGTTTAACTTTTAAAAACTTCTGATCAATGCTAGACTTTAGGATTCTTTAGATTTTTTGATTTGGATTGGATTTGATTTGATTTGGATAATGGACTTATAAACCCCAAGATGTTGGATGTTATCTTGGAATAAAATTTTCCACAAGGATGATAATTTAACTAGATGTATGAGGAAAGATTCATCCACACACACTTAGCCGAACAAGGAAATTTTGATGTTGATTTGAAGGATTTTACAAAAAGTCTAGTATGAATGATTTTTCCAAGATTCTAAAAGTTGTTTGTGAGATGGGATTTGATTGTTGTTTGATATGGATGAAGTGTTTGATTTTTTTGATCCTAAATGAACCTAAGAGGGACTTGTTTACAAGACCAAGGTTTTGAAGAACATGCTTTTTCCTGGGAGTACTTCAAACCAAAAGATCAATGTTTGCTCAAAAGACCTAAGACGAAAGATAAACAAGCACATGTGTGGGGCTCAATTTATTTTATCTTGATTAATGAATTGCTTTTACCACATCCAATGTATTGCTTAAGTTTCATACTGAATGTCTATGTCTCAATTTCTTTTCATCCCATAAGGTCCATTATGTGGAAATCAAGAGAATCAAGGAAATAGTTCCCTAATGTTGACTTTAGTGAGAGCAAATTGAGATATAAATCCAAATACTTAGAAGCCTCTAAGGATGAAATCTCAAGGGACAAGTAGTAGCACTTGGATTCTTTAAAAGGTATTTGCTTCTACTAAAGGGTTTGAAATTGGATGATCATTTTTGAATGTTTGCTTTCAAGATTCTAGATCCAGATAATGTGTTCAACTGACTCAAAATTGCACAATCCTAGGATGGAAAAGAAAATATTTGTTGAATTTTCACTTGGATAAATCTAGTTGCTCTTATTCAGAGTGGATGATTAGAAGCTTGACCACACTAGCTCCCCTCCATGACACTCACTTCTATAGTTCAGCCAAGCTTTAGTTCTCATGAATCTCCCATGACAAACTTTTCATCTCTACAAAGAACCGCAAGTATGTGGGATGGCTCTGGAGGTCCGACCTCCTGACGCCAACAAATATTGGGATTTTGGATTCTAAACAAAGGTTCATAGTAAGGGCATCCAGTTTAGGGGGTGCAACGATAAACTCCTTGTGAGAGATCTACCAACCCTTAGAACAAGGGCTTTACGCATCATAAAGATACTAGGGGAGAGTTATCATGCACCACTTCCCATTGTTTACGATTTTCATCACAACCACAAATTTATATAGTGGTTTGGAAGAGCTTAGCTTATGCTTGTTACCGCTTCGGTTGTTCCCTTCGGGTGAGTAATTTTTCCCACCAAGGCAGGCCCTCTAAAGGTAAACAAAAGTGAGTAAGTACATTCGTAGTTTGATCAATCTTTGTTTGCGTGATCAAAACACACACAATATACTTAACTCACACTAGCAAAATTTGTTCAATTTTTAAAAGCCCAAATTGAAGTGTGGAGGAAATATTTTAGACAACCTAATATCACCAAAAGACTTTTGATTCTCAAGATCATCGTGAAGCGCGAGAGAAGTGCATATGCCTTTAAATGATATTAGTTTGTAGAAAATATTACAAAACAAGATAAGCACATGTTCATTTTAGACCTTAAAAGCAATAAATTGATTCTTTTTATAGCACCAAATCAAGTGTTTGAAGTTGTTTTGTTCAATTCTTAAAAACCCAAAACCAAATCTAGTGAGTTCCTAAGGTTATTTTTTAACCCTTTGATTGTTCTTTTTAAAACCCAAAAGAAATTTATTTGAATCCTAAAACTGAAGATAACAAAAGCCTTAAGAATTGGATTATAATTATTCCCAAAGTGTTTAAAAACACTTGTTACAATGAGTATCAAATGATTTTTCTTTCACATTCATGCTCCGTGATCCTTTAAAACTTACAATCCAAGCTCCTAATGTTAGATTAAATCAAAAAACAAGAAGATGAGGGTTAGATAAATGATTAAGCATAGAAACCCTAAAACTTAGACCAAGTTTCATTGTGATTTGACATTAGGTGAAATTTTGAAAATTTTATCTCTATCAAAGTTAAGAAACATTTACACCATTGGATAGCTTACAAAATTCTACACCATTTGCACAAAAAAAGCTCTAAAAAAGACCAAAATATGACCAAGATACAGCCATTTTAAGATTGAGTGAAAAAACAAGAAAGCAAAGGCGTCAACATTTGAAACATAGAGGCAACATCGCTATTTGAGTGCAAACAGGGACGCTAGAATGATAGCGTCATTGTTTGAGGATTTGAGCATTGCTCTAGTGAAACAAGCATCACTCTTTGGAAAAAAAGAGACTGCATATGCGTCGCTATTTCCCCCAATGGTGTTGTTTGACTTGGAAAGAAAACAAAAAACAAAAAAAAAATGACAAAAATGGCCAAAAAAACATGTTAATTTTGAGATTTATGCCCTCCTAGCGCCAAAATGTGAATGGTGGGTCTAGACTTGCACAAACATAAACAACAAACACAATATTAGTCAATTATGCAAATCAAAACCATCATTCCCCATAAGATTCATTTGAAACATGAAGAACAAGAAATAAAGTAAAGAACACAAATGAAAGCAATCTAAATCTTATTCAAATGTTCAAACTCTCAATCCCATGGAGGAATTGGTGCTATTTTGATGTGGAAAATAGCCCCCCTTTCCTAATTCCTTGCAAGTTTGGTGATGATCAATGATGCTCCTTGATACAATTTGCCATAACCTAGCTATGAAATTGATGAAAACTATGAAACTTGGATGAGAATGGATGAAATTGCTCAAAACATGAAGATAATGATTTTGCATAAAGTTGTGGATCCAAAATTAGTAAAAGAGCTCTCCATTTATAAAAGAGAAGGATGGAGGAATGAGCCAAAATGATGAATGTGGAATAAATCATCAACCAATAGCATAATGCCACTTGTCAACATGCTAGTGGAAAGAGGTGGAGCACATTTTGATGAATGTGCACATAAATGCTATTAGGTGGATATTTGAAAATGGAGAAGTGACATGTTGGAGGGAGATATGGAAGAGGAGTTAATGCCACTTAGATCAAGAAAAAGGACATGTAAGAGGCCTTTAATGCTTGTTGGATGGACAAGTCCTTTTGGGAGGGAGATTTCAAATTTGAAGAATATTCCAACTTGATGCCTTTTTGAATGAAAATAGATGAATTTATAAACCAATTAAATTGATTTACTTGCACAAGTTGCAAAATCTAGAGGATTTGAGTAATTAGAGTTAGGATTAATCATGATTTGATTAATTTAGATGGAGATTAGTTGATTTGACACTTTGACTTAGATTTTTGGATTTAAATAAATCAAGATGAGAGGAATAATGAATTTTAGACTTAATTAAATAAAGTTTGATTTATTTAATTAAAAGGGGATGGTTTAGACTTAAATCAAATACAGTTTAGTTTATTCAATTTAAAGGAGATGACTTTAGAACTTAATTAAATAAAATGGATTATTTAATTAAAAGAGGGGAATAGGATTAATTAAACAAACTAATCTATTTAATTAATAGGAGATAATGATTTAATCAAATAAAATTGATTTATTTAATTAAAAGACGAAATGTGATGAATTTAATCAAATAAAGATTATTCGATTAAATGGTTAGTAAAGTTGATGATTTAGAATGAACTGGTGTTAGTAAATTAGGATCAGATGCACAAGATCAATTAGTATATTTTACGTGTCAACAACCACATAAGATGGAAAAATCACTATAATGATTCCTAACTAAAATATTCATATAAATTGCTCAAATATAACATAATACAATAAAAATCAACCAAATTTTTTATAATTTAGATGCCTATATTTAAAATGTCCACAAAAAATAGAGGCCTCAACAATGATAATCTAGTAACTATGGCGAGAGTGGAATGCTAGTATATTTACAGAGACATAATCTCATGTGGAAACAAGGCATTAAGATTGACACTTCTCAACTCAATAGGGCGAAGGCGAGTGGAAGTGATCCAAGCAGAAGAATGGAGGTAGAAGGCGTGGCACTCGGAACTAGAAAACAAGTGGCCACTAGAGATCTAAAGGATATTTTGAAGACAAGGGGCATCCACGTGGCTACCCTGCCCAATACTGGAGACCGAAGAACCATATGGTGCAAAGGAATGGGTGGCTAGGGAATAACAAGCTTGAAGGGACTCCTCACCAAGTAGGGAAAAGAAATGACCGAGCCTAGCTACCTTAAAGAAGGAACCCTAGACAAAACCCCCCAAAGATTCCATGGGAGAAGGAGAAACGCACAAGTTTGGATCCCTAAATCAAGTTGAAGCCATGGGAATCACGGGATGCCCTACACCCCCCCGGATCGAAAAGACGAAATTGTGCGAATTGCAGCCAATTATTTATATCCTCAGTGGGACTACCTCAAGGAACACAGCCTCTTCATGAAATGGACTAGAGACTCGGCCCCAAAATAGGAGATAGTGGATTGGTTCATGGTGCACTTTGAAGACCAAGTAAGAGCCAAAGCCTTATCAAAAAAATTCTTTTTGATAGAATGTATTGAATCGAATATGAAAATGAAACTTCTGTATGGGGAACCCTTGTTTTTCAATGGCCTTTGTTTTTACAAAATTGACTAAGCGTTAAACTTTTCCCCCAACCTCCATAAACCAAAAATGTTCCTGCATTGGATTATCCTAGAGAACCTTCCCTCTGAGTACTAGAGTGAAGAATCATTGGGTAAGATAGGGGGAGCCATAGGGACTTTGATCGACTTTGAAGAGGATTTTTCCTTAGGGAAGTCAAACATGGTGAAACTCCTGGTTGAATTAAACACTGAATTTAGATTCTTAGACAACCTGAGGCACCTCATAGATAGAGGCGAATGGTTTCAGAAGATCACAGTGGATTCAAAGGGGGAAAATGTGTAATCTGCAAAAGCTACATAGAAGGGTGCTCGAAGATAGCAGGAAAGGCCATAGATCAGGCCTTATACGAAGGATGGTGTGGTAAAGGCCCAGAGCGCAATCCATGCCAGGAAACCTCTGAAGGAGAAAGACTCATGGAGAGTCAGACATCGTAGGAGGATAGAAGGAGCCCCGAGTTAGAAGGAAAGAAAAAGCTAGGATTCTCAGGGAAAATGAAAAACACAAATGGTCTCAACGCACTTCGGGAGCTAATGAAAGATATAGTGTAATGTCCCCATTCTTGAAGTGATATCATGGTAACCTGATTCTAGCCCATCCAACATTCCCGTGGGTTAGATGGCGTGATTAGGGAATGATTTTGACCAAGAGAATCAAATTTTGGTAAGATGTGTTTAGAGAGCTAAGAGGGAATCATCCTTAATCCAAGCAAAACATAATGTTGATCTTATTCTATCATTATCTCATGGTCCACTTGTAATTCAAAGCACACAAGGAGGTCAAAGAAAGTAAGGAGGTCTATTTGCAAGACCAAGCAAACAAGGGGGACAACACAAACAAGGAGGTCAGTCGACCTCATCAAATCAAATCTGCTTCTAGAAGATTCCCCTTCCTATGGCAGTTTAGAAGACTTAAGGGAGAAGCAACCAAAATATAATATTTTAAGATCAAATCTGATCTCTCCCTTAGGCAGTTAAAGGAAGCTTCCAAATTGAAATGTTTTAATATTTAATAAAAGCAATCAAATCCTCTCCTAGGATGGTTTGGGAAACCTAGCCATGAAGTCATGAATACTTTAATAAGGGAAAATTTGATCTTTCCCCAAGGGTGACTTGAATGCCTTAATGATGAAGGCAACACATATTTTAGTGGAATAAAATATGCTATTGGCTTAGGGTGTTTTAAGGTGTCTTAGTCCTGAAGTTAAAGTGAATATTTTAATAAAAAAAAATGATTCTCTTCTTGGGGTGATTTTGTTTTAGAACCTTATTTAAGAAGGCATGGAAGGTTGAGAGAGACATATTTTTGTGTCACTATTCTGATTGAAGAGAGATGTCTCTTGACTGAAAGTAATTTTTAGTCCATTCAAGGTGATGCTCCCTTGAATACCATGGTATGGTGATGTCCCCATTCCACCATGTGAGATGATTTCAAACATAAATTCATCATAGAGCTTAAATAGATTGCTTTGGTGAAGTTTTATTTGCAGATTGTGGCTTTGTTTTGTGACACATTCATCTTTATTTGCTAGAAGGAGGTATTCATACAACAGTCCTCAAGTTGATTTCATTACTGTATTTGAGGAGTTTTTGGGCATCTACAATCTCCAGTGGGTTGTTACAGTCGTATTTCAATCATTCCTAGTTGGGCATAACATCCCACTTCATAAAGCTAGGGTTTGGACTTGTGTTTGGAACAAGTGGATGTAATTGAAGGTTTGAAACTCAAATCAGACTTGACTATTTATACTTTCCAACCCTCTTTGTTTGTAATCAGTTATCAAATCAAATAAAGAAGATAAACTATCATTGTTGTGTATGATCATCCTTGTTTATGTTCATCTTTGTTGATTGCCTAAAATCTATGCTCAAGTTTATTTCTTGTTGTTTATGCTTGGGATCTTTCAAACTACATGTTATAATAAACCCTTGTTGTAAACAAAGTTAAGAGTTTAAGTGCAACAAAGAGAAAAAAAATCAGTTTGAACTTGTAAGGGTTCTTACACATAGATGAAATGGAAAAGGACATTTGTGATAGCATTTTGGCTATTTCGACAGAAGTAGGAAAAGAAGTTTGGGGCAAGGAAAATACATATACAATTCAAAAGAAAGAGGATAAAATCATTCACTGGGAAGCAAGGAATGAAGCCTTGGGTGATGAAGTCAATGACGACTTCTTGGATTCATCCCTAGGTGTCAATGTGGTGGATAAAGCGAGAAGTACGCAACTCCTGCCCACCATGGTTGGGGATGAATTAGATGAGATCCTCAATGCTCCCATGTCATTGGAAGAAAAATAACTTCTTCTTAAGGCTATGCATAATCAGAAGAAGAATGAGAAGAAGATGCTTTGCCAAACAAGTTAGGGGTGTCACAACTCCAGTCCAACGAGTCCAAGCCAAATTGTGGAAAAAGATCCAGGGGCAGGAAATCATTGCAGGAAATTAGAACCATGGATGGGGACACTGAGGGCCAGCAAAAGCTTACAACGATGCTTTTGTTAGGGAAGGGGACCCCCCTTCCCAGATCACCATGGAGCTCATATCTTGGAATGTTAGGGGCCTAAACACCTCTAACAAGCAACGCTTGGTCAAAAGAAGATTTTCTTTGACCAAGGTAGATGTAATTCTTATACAGGAAATGAAGCTAAGTAAGGAGGAGTTTGAGGATTTTAAAAATAAGGTTGTGGGATGGAGTGCCTCTGACATTTAGGTGAGCAAGGCCTTAGGTGGATTGGTAGATTTTTGGAAATCAAATTCTATACAGGTAGAAATCCTAGAGGAAAATCCATGTTGGTAGAGTTGTTGGGTTAAAAGCATTCAATCCAAGGTCAAAATGGGCCTCATAAATGTGTACAGTTTGAACTCCTGCATCAGAAAATGAAGTGTCTGGCATGAAATTGAATTGTTCCTCAACTCTATTCAAGAGAAGAATTTCTTTCTCGCAGGTGATTTCAATGCAATATTGGAAGCAAAGGACAAACTTGGCAGTATTCGTGGGAAGAATCAATCACAAAAGGACTTTAGAGAGTGGTTCCTAAGGAATTAGATGCTAAACATAGAATTTAAAAATGGCTCCTACACTTTGACAAACAGGAGGCTAGGCTCAGCTATGATAGCTGAAAAGCTGGACAAATTCTTGTTCTGGGGTGGTCTTGACAATTTCCCATATGTATTTGAGGCAAGCATTGTCCCTTGTGCCAGTTCGGATCATCTACCAATTCAATTAAAAATACAAGAAGATCGATCCCCCTCCATATCTCCATTCAAATTTGAAAACATGTGGTTCAAGGACCTGCACTTTTCATCCTTGGTAGAAGAATGGTGGAGTGAATTCCAAGTCTCGGGATTGAAGATGTATTGCCTAGTCACAAAGTTGAAATGGTTAAAATAGAGGATCAAAGAATGGAATTGGAGTTGCTTCAAAAACATTTTTGAGACAAAGGAGAGCATTAAAGAAGGACTTCACTCCTTGGAAGAAGACATCATACAAAATGGCATGAATCAACACTCCTACTACAAAGAAAAGGAACTATTAGGTCAATATGAGGATGTTTTAGCTAAAGAAGAAATCTTTTGGAGGAAAAAGTATAGGGAGGTGTGCTAAGGGAAGGAGATAAGAACACAAAGTTCTTCCACAATATCACAAAATAGCAGAGGTGTGCAAATAAAATCACAAGTCTGAAATGGGCAGACAAAACTACAACTGAAGAACCGAGGGAAGTGGTTGAGGAAGTATTCAAATACTTTCACAGCCTTCTCAATAACTAGGGAGGCTCATATCTTCAACCCTAGTGAGACTTGTTAAGAAATATCCCCAGGATACTAACAAAAGCTTAGATCAAGCTGCTAAACACAATTTTTTCTAAAGAAGAGATATAAGCAACCTTCTCTTAGCTACATCCAGATAAGGCTCCTAGACCAGATGGATTGCCAACAAACTTCTAAAAAATTTGAGACCTGATTGGGGATGAGTTGGTGGAAGCAATAGAAGCATCTCGGAACTTGGGCACTCTTCTCAAAGAAGTGAATGATACCTTCATAGCTCTTGTCCCAAAAAAGGAAGTGGTGAATTCACTTGATGATTTCAAGCCAATATCTCTATGTAACATAATTTACAAAGTAATGACAAAGGCCATAGCAAATAGACTAAAACCTATAATCCCATTAGTGATTGTGGAAGAAAAAATCAGGTTTGTCCCAGGACAGGCGATTCTCGATGGGATAATCATAAATCAGGAGGCAATTCACTCAGTACAACAAAACAAGCAGGCCAGTATGATCATCAAACTCGACATTAGGAAAGCATATGCCATGGTAGATTGGTGATTTTTTATTAAAGTTTTGGAGGCTTTTGGATTTAACAAACGATGGTTGAACTAGATCTTTAACTTCATCTCCTCTCCTAGATTCTCTGTGATTGTAAATGGCTCACCTAAAGGATTTTTTGAAGTGTCCAGAGGATTGCATCAAGGAGATCCATTATCTCCATTTTTATACATTTTGATGGCTAAGGAACTTGGGAAGATAATTACCCATAACATCAACTCCAATCTGATTGAAGGAATCAAATTAACAAGTGGTCTACTAGCCGTATCCCATCAACAATTTAGAGATGATACTTCTTTGTTGGGGGCAACAAAGAGAAAGGAAGCTTTCCAATTCAAGGCGATCCTGAAAAATATGCTAAAGCCTCAGGGAAAACGGTGAATGAGAATAAATCAAAAGTGTTCTTCAACACATCTAGGCGAAAGAAGCAAAAAATTCTAAGAGTACTGGCCTATAAAAAGGGAGATTTGCCTTGCACTTGCTTAGGGGTCCCATTGGCCAAAGGGGTTAGATCGATAGGATTGTAGGATCCTCTTAAACTTAGAACAAGTGTAAAATTGAACACATGGAAAGTGAAGTGGCTGACGTGGGCAGGGAGGATCACACTAATCAAATTAGTCTTATCGGCTCTCCCAATTTACCTTATGTCTACCAAGCAGTTGTGCATCAAATCTAGTAAAATTATATAGACAATTCTTTTGGTAACGAAATGAAGAAAAGAAGAAAGTGGCCTTGATCTCCTAGGAGAAATTGTGCAGGACAAAAGAGGATGGTGGTTTAGGTTTCAAACATCTAGACCTTCAAAATAAGTTACTAGGGGAAAAAGTCATCTAGCAGATGCATTGTCAACCACAAAGCAAGTGGGCTAAGATCCTCCATCACAAATATCTTCAAGATGCTAGCTCAGGGGATATTCTGACAATATCTGACCCTCCAAAGGGCTCTCGAATCTGGAACTTCATACATAAATGCAAGAAAGTGGTATGCGACTACCTATCATGGGAGGTTCAAGATGGAAGAAAGGCACTATTTTGGGAAGATTCATGGTCTGGCCTGCCAAGCCTAGATAGTATGTTTGATGGTAGAGAGGCGAAGTGGGTGCTAAAGGTGGGGTGACAAAGTAAGAGACTACCTAATCTTGGAGAACAATTTGATATTAGGTTGGAAATGGAAGGATTTTTTAGGACTTGGCCTTCCACAAGGGGAAGTGAAGCTCATAACAGATGCATTAAAAGGAAGGCCTCTCACATTGTGGATGGGTAATGACACCTTGGTCTTGGCTGGCTCGAAGTCGAGTAACTATAATGCAAGAGATGAATACAAGATGTTATACATGGAATGAGGGAGAACAGTTGAGTGGCTTCCTCTCCATCTATGTTGGAGTAGAGTAAGCCTCCCCAAGGCTAGGACATTTTCCTAGGTGGCATTACAAAACAAGATATTAACAACAGAAAAATTTCTTCATCTAGGCTTCCATGGCCTGTCCAGATATGTATTGTGCGAACAACATGAGGAAACCAAAAATCACCTTCTTCTTGGATGCATGTATGCTTAAGAATGTTGGAAGTGGTTGTGTGTAAGGCTGGGTTGGACTTGTACTTTGTTGAATGAGCTCTTAAGTTGGTTTCAATCATGACTAGTTTTTAAAAAAACATGTAATTTATGGAGATATTTGGACTCTGAGCCCATTGATAGTAATTTGGGAGATATGGAAGGAGAGGAATATGAGGTTGTTTTAAGATAGAAAAATGAATCATGTCTCCCTTATAAGTAAGATTGAGGATGCTCTGGTGGAAACAATGAATGCCAAATTGGAGCAATGTGTAGGTAAAGATAATGCCTTTTCATAGTGGGATTCCAAGCTATGTAGGGATTGGCCCTCCCTTAGGGTGCTCTCATGGGTTGGGCATGGGGGCATTGGATCACAAATGGCCCGGGCTATAGCAATTTGGTCTCCCCCCAGGATGGAAGGCACAAACTAAACCTCGACGAGGCATCCAAATGCAA
Source organism: Sequoia sempervirens (assembly GCA_007258455.2). Lineage (NCBI taxonomy): Eukaryota > Viridiplantae > Streptophyta > Pinopsida > Cupressales > Cupressaceae > Sequoia > Sequoia sempervirens. Next base: position 153,963 of record VDFB02263491.1, read on the forward strand.
TTCAAGACCATTGGGTGCTGGCTACATCATAAGAGACTCATAGGGGATCCAAATCTCATCCTTAGCCATAAGGCTCCCGGATGTAACCAACAATGAAGTGAATTCCAAGCAGTGATATATTGTTTGAAGCAATGCAAGGAGATAGGATTGGAAAAGATAGCCATAGAAGGTGATTCAGCTTTGGTTATAAATGCATTAGAGAAGAGGCAAGGTTATAAATTGGACACTCAGGGCTTTTCTATCCACAGTCATGGCATTATTGCAAACCTTTGAAAGTACAACGATGAATCACATCTATAGGGAAGCGAATGGTGAAGCGGATGCCTTAGCCAATGAAGGGGTGGAAGCTGATTAGATTCTGGCCCATGTGCCAAATGGATGCATAGTTTGTGCCAATGATGGCTAGATCTAGCATATGCCCCCCCTAGATAGATGACAAGAGATAAAGTGTGCAGACACAACGCTGCCACAATGTAGCAGATGAAATCCATTAATTTGGAGGTGATGGGTACATCTCCTAGGATGGCTCGTTATTTCAAAGGTGGAGCATGAAGTACAAGAGAGTTGGATAGTGGGAAAAGCAAGGCATCCTTGGGTGTTGGAGAGCACAAACAATATGCATCCAGAGGAAAACATGAGTACCAACATAATAAATCCCTCAGAAATACTGAAACAGTGGAGTATGAATTTAGTGTGAAATAAATGAGCACCCATAGCGATCTACCTAGCTTGCAGTTGGAAGGACATAGAGGAATTGAATTGGCGGTCAACCTTAAATGAGGATCAATGTGTGGCTTCCTATTTATTTAGCTCTTCAGAGGAGAGCTTGGTATCAAAGATGGATACACTGGTGAATTTGAAGAGATCCGAGAAGGAGGTTGCATTCCTTGGCTACATTTTAGACAAACACCTAAAGAACATATGCATAAACAAGGATATCTTATGCTTGGAGGCTGTAAGAATGGTGCTCGGGAAGGCCTATTGCTTCTTAAACAACTTTACTAGGGCCAACTCAGACATCTCTTCCCAGTTCTTGGCTTCACTGTTGGAATTGAATTTTTCGAAGGAAAGATGTCTGTTGCTATTGCGTTCAGTTTTAAAAGGCTCAATTTTGGTCAAGAACATTAACACAATCATAGTGGCAATGCCAGAAGTTGGACTCCTGTGGTCGGATGACATGGCACATATGTTCTAGCATGGTGTGGAGGTGGAATGGCATCCATTCATACTAGACTTGAAAGGTGATGAGCTACAATGACATAGGAGATGGTTTTCTGTGGGCCATAATTTCTTGAGCTAGTGGCTGAGGTTGGACGAGTTGGTCAGTCTGGAATGGTGTCATGCATTTGCAAGACTAGTGGGTTATGGTTGATTTTACGAAGACGCTTAGGAGGTTGGATGGTGGAAGGATGTACCTATGTTTTGTTTTCCATGCTTTCTCTATGTAATTATTTGATAGACTAGGGAAAATTTTGATGGTTATATGCCAAATTTTGACTGCATTTGACCCTTCTTGGGGATGAGCCATATTAATGTAATTTTTTTGATCTTATTAATACAAAGCATGCAACTTTGGTTGCGTATTATGAATAAAAAAGAAGAAATGTATACATAAAATAAATAGATATCTATATAAAAAAATAGACATAATCAATTGTTTTTATTCAAATATTTCATTCAATTTACAAGATTTGCTACTTTAATTATTTATTAACAACTAATCTTGAAATATATGGAACCTCCATGTGAAGTTGCTTTGAGGGATATAAAGGGGTTTGATCCTTTGAACTCTAAGAAACCAATGGTGTGTCACCCACTGATCTTTAGAACCTAAGGGGTTTTGTTTGCATATCCAATAGGTGAACACAAATGCTAGATTATAAAATTTTGGGTTTGTTGATATAATATGCAAATATGATCCAAATTGATGAAATTGCTTGCCTTATTTAGAGGCTAGGGGCCTAACATTAGCAAACTTGTATTGATAGTTTTTTGAAATATTCCCACCATTTTACATTTAGATTTAGTCCCATTAATGGCGTCCCTGGTCGACCCTAATGAATGATGAACTTCTTTATTCAATCAACAGGGTTTCATGAAAGGGCATGCTAGAAGATGGGGTCCAAGAAAATGCTTTCCAAAAGGATGCAATTGGAGGGAGCGAGGATTGAGGGTTGGTGATATTGGGTGCATAGGGAATCGACAAAGACCAAGGGAGAATGATGCAAATGATCAAGGTTTTGGGATATTTGATACTAGTGAGGAACTAGGGAATGGAAGATAGGTATGGTAGTATGATAAAGTCTAAAACATCCTCATACTTAGGATACAGGGCATTACACATGTGATCCTAAATTTTAGTCCAGTTCTAAATGTGCAAAATAACTAAAATGCAATGAGGAAAAACACAAAGAGACACCTCAAGATTAGCCTAAGGAATAATAAAGCAAAGAAATAAAATTAAAATGAAGATTATTAGATGATTATACCTTTTTTGCTACTAAAAATCCTTGGTTGGCCCTTCATTTTGATTGCTTTGTGTGCTCCTTGGATGGCTCTTGATGTGGCTAAATGCAATATTTAACTATATGGTTGGATGCAAATGCAAATAGATAAAATGGATAGCTAGATGAGTGTAAAAAATGACAACATTTAGTTGCAAAATGATTAAGTGTTTTTCAATGCCTTAGATGAGGGGATATTTATAGAGGAATTTGAATTCTCTAGAGAATTCAATGGTTGAGATTTATCCAACATGGCCAAGATGAAGGGCTAAAGTGAGTTGAAGACTCACAAGCCCTTACATTTTGACATGTGGAATGTGAAGTGGCTAAGGGTGAGATGATGTGTAGGTGATGTGGAAGGGAGGTACATGATGTGTAATAAGGACATGTACCTTGGAAGTACATTGGGAGATGAGAAGATTCTTTGGAGGAATAAATGTGAATTAAAAATTCACATGCTTGGGAGAATCTAGTGGATAAGAGAGGGTCTCCAAAAAGGTGGGAGTTTGTCACATGTGACTTGATGTGACAAGTCAAAGATTCTAGAAGATGCATGGGAAAAGGGGATTATAGGAATAAAAGTGAATTAAAAATTCACATGGGGAAGAGAGGAGTCTTGGATGAATAAAAAGGAATTAAAAATTCCTTGGGGGATGGGGAGAGTTGACCAAGGTACTGATTAGGCTTAACTAATCAGTAATTAGAGGATAATTAGGGGTTAATGAGGATTAGAAGCCAACTTGCAAAAGTTGGAGGATGTGACACCTCCTAGTCAATGATTAGGCATGTGCACATTCTTAATGAAGAGATTAGGATATGGATTAGGATTAGATGAAAATGGCATGTGAGGAATTTAATTCATTTGATGAAAAGGGGATTGAGGAGGGTAAGGTATTTAATTATTAATTGAATACCTTAGGGATTTGGAAGAATTAAGGATATTAATTAAATAATAGTAATATTAATTAATTAACTCGGATAAGAGGATGTTTAAATGAAAAGTGATAAATTTGGATAAATTAAGTGTCCAACTTTGGATGTCTACATTTTTCCCCTCTTTGAGATGGTGTTACAAAGTAGCATCATTTCAAATAATATTAAAATATAGAACCCCAAAGAAGATGGTTAGATTGGAAAAGATGCCCTAGACATCAAATGGATGGCTAGGAAGAAAGATGGCAGGAGTGATGATGAAGGTTAGGGATTGAGGATGCCCCCTTGAGAGGACATGTGGGTTCAAGAGAACACGGATGTGGTCTCGAAATGAATAAGATGATGAAATGGGAGATGAGGAAGAGGATGCAAAGGGATGGATATGAAAGGATGAAAAGGCAACAGGAGGTTGGGAAGCACAAATGGATGCAAGGACGAAGATGATGTTGCCCCAGTCAAGCTACAAGTGAAAATGGGTGGATGATGGATGGAGTGTCGTCGATGAGGGAATGATATATCCCAAAACAACATGAGGATAGGGAAGGATACATTCTAATGAGTGTTGATGAAAATGTTGTTGATGAGGGAAGGATACATCCCAAAACAACACGAGGATAGGGAAGGATACATCCCGAAACAACACCAAAGGATAGGGAATAATACATCCCGATGATGAGGATGATTGGATTGAGGCTTGTATCAAGGCTGGGGATAGGACCAAGGATGCGATTAGAGGATTCTGGATGAATGGAATGGATGGGGATTGGATAGAGATGTGAGATGAGGATGAAGGATGAATGGATGGGGGATTTTGATAGATGAGATGATGGGGGATACATGCAAGATGATAGAATGAAAAATGAAATGCAATCCTAATGCAATTTGCCATCTTTGGAGCACTGAGTTTTTCTATAGCACAAGACACAAGATGCCAGGGTATGAAGAACCAAGGTCGATTCATGTCTAATGCATAAAACAAACACACAACAGACAAGAAGGCTATTCCAACACCCCAAAGTCACGAAGACCTTGGTCGGGTTAGGCATTAGAATAACCACAAGCATAAAAGGATGCCCCAATGTAACACAAGACCTTGAAGATCTTGGTGGGTACTACGTGGGATAACCAAGAAGACACAAAACAAACAAAAGATCAAGATATGCCCCTATGTGTACCAGTCAAAGCACACCATGATATGATGGATCAAGGTGGCCCTGACAAGTGATGATAGGGAGCTCAAATGATAAACAAAATCTAAAAGCATCAAAAGATCACAATAAAATTCAAACGTCCTTTGCCATAGGATCACAAAGATGGATGGGGTTGAAAAGGTCTGTTAGGAAGGATACATCTTGTTGAGACCGATGATGGATAATAACTGAAAGATCAATATGACGCGGGATATTCAGGACCAATTGGATTTGCTCATACTAGTGGATCTCATTTGTTATGAACCAGCTGGATAAGGGCATAGCTTGATGACACAACGCAAGGGAGACAAGACATGAGACTGACACACCCTAAAGACATAGGGGCTCGGGGGCAGATCAAAGATTAGCCTTGCCTACGTGAAAGCGCAGAGCCCTCATAGTTCAATAAAAGGTTGACGATTGACCATGGATAAAAGCAGGAAGAGGACAATGGAGACCTTGATAGAGGACCAAGACAAGACAAATAGAAGCAAAATGACCGATGATAGATGATAAAGGAGTGGATGGACAGAGCCTCGGGGGTGGATCAAACGATCAACCTTGCCTAAGTAAAAGCGCAGGGGCAACGTAGTTCGACCAAGACCAAAGATACGAACAATGGATAAAGGGTGATGGAATGAAAATGATGGGATTGATGCAATGAGACATGATAGATCTATTGGATTGGATAGGATAATGGTGACTACATGAAGCTCAAGGATGGGATAGTTATCCAAATCATTAAAATTACTTGGGAGGATGATATGATAGATAGAGGAGTGATGAAAAGTGACAAGGGATTGGAAAGATGTGCAAGAGAAGCAAGAGTGATGACGATTAGATAGATGGAATTGGATTGCATTGGGAGAAGCCTATAGCTAGATACCAATGAGAAGGGGTTATGAGATGGGATGAAGAGAGAGACAAATGAATAGGGAGATAGGGATGGGGGATGAAAGGGATGGGGAATAGAGATAGGGATGGATAGGAAGATAAGGAGGTGGAGAAATGCTAGGATGGATAGATAGGGATAAGGAGGTTAAAAAGATTGTTTGGATGGATACGAAGACAAGGATGGGGAAACAAAAGGGATTGTTTGGATAGGTAGGAAGACAAAGATGGGGATATGAAAGGGATTGTTCGGATGGAGGAATAGGAGGATAAGGATGGGCATATGAAAGGGATTATTTGGATGGATGGATAGGAAGATAAGGATGGGAAGACAAAAAGTTATAAGATGAATGATGAAGGACTTATGTAACAAAGGAAGTAGATTCCCCCACTCTAGATATGTCATGTATGTTGAGGGATAGACAAGTGGATGGGAAGATAAAGGAGATAACTAGAGGAGGATAGGATGGGTGACTAAGGAATACGATAGAGAATGGATGAAGGGAATGTATACCAAGAGGTGTCCAAAGCATGCATAGATAGGTGCCCCTATTTTGATCAAGATCACAAGAAGGATGGAGGGATGGGAGATAATGGTAGGATGTGGAAGATAGGTGGGATGGAGGGGATGAATGAAGAGGACGTATAGTAGGAAGATGGGTGCATAGTTGGAAGCATAGCAGCAAGCATAGCGGACAGAGGGAATGCATATCAGGAAGCTGCCCCCAAGTGTGGAAAAGGACAGATGGGGATTTACGCATGATGCCTGTTTTCCAAGTTTTCATCATGGTACTTATCCAAGGAGCTTTTTTTTCCAAGTTTTCACCATTGGACGAATTATTTCTCTTTAATTTTTTATTTTGTTTTTGGATTTTTGTGGATTTTTTGACTTTTTTGGATTTTTGACTTTTTGGATATCATGCAAAAGGAGATGGATAAGGATACGGAGGTGGATAAGTGGATTTAGAAGACATGCGATAAGGAGGTGGATGAAGGATTCAAGCATCAAGTTCCATACGAGGTATTAAGAGCCATGTGTGAAGCGACTGTTGGATGGTGGTACAACCTTATTAGGATAAATGAATTATGCAAGAGGATGAATTAGAGGGATTTGATGGGGAAGATATGAAGACAGGATAATGGATGGGATTCAAGCATCAAGTTCCATATGAGGTATTAAGAGCCATGTGTGATGCGACTGTTGGATGGTGGTACAACCTTATTAGGATAAATGAATTATGCAAGAGGATGAATTAGAGGGATTTGATGGGAAAGATACGCGGGATAATGGATGGGATAGTGGAAAGTGTGTGGATAAAATGATGGGGTAGGCAAGTAATGGGGTGGTGAGTCCATGACCAACATTGGCACATGTGGTGGTGGATGTGAAAGGATAGGAGGATTAATGGATGGAGAATGTGGGGATAATGGAGGAGATGGGATAGTGAATTTTGGGACATAAGGACCCAAAACAGATTTAGAGATGGAGGAAGTGTATGATTGGCTTTCAGATTAGCAACTTTGGATGTTGTTACAGATTTTCCATTTGAAGGCATGGCATCTTTTTTAGTTGGGATCCACATGGTTTTGATTTTTGCTTTGGTGGAACTTTGCGGGCTACGAATTTGATTTTGATTTTGGATTTTATTTTTCTTTTCTTCAACATGTTGTTTAGAGGGGACATGAGAAGCTTTAGATTCATGTGGATGTTTAGATTGATGCATTTTTATTTTGGCATCCAAAGTGCTTTTAATAGCAATGGGATGGATGTAAGGAGAAGGATGGTGTGGAATGATGGTGGTAGGATCCTAAGGATTATATGTGGATGGAGGATGTGCGGGTATGTGCCTTTGTTGATCCTGACCATGGGATATGAGAGTGGGATGTTTATGATGGGTGATATGGATAGGTGATGGATGGATGAAAGGATGAATATGACGATATGGAGGAGGTGATTTTGGGATATAAGGGCCCAAAATAGACGTAGTAAGGGAACATATGGAGTAGATGAAGGACCTATGCATACAATGAGTTTGATTCTTGTGACCTGGATGGGCTCTAAAATACCTTGCTCATGAAGGCCTAAACCTTTTCCTTGATAGTTCATGTTCTTGAGCATTCGATCCATGGTAGGATTCTTATTATTTCAGAAGAATGATGCGAGTCCATTATTAGGTGGGGGAGGATGGGTGATATATATGTTGTGTTTTTCTTCTGCAAAGAGACCACCATGGAAGAATTTGAGAGTACCAAGGGGATATACAGGTGGAGAGGGGATAGTAGGTTTAGGCGACAATGGAGGATCAAGAAATGGAGATGGTGGGATAGCAACATCTTCCTAATCAGAAAGAGTGATTGGTAAGGGGTTAGGAGAGGGATTAGGGGATATGATAGGATATGGATTTGTGATGGTAGGTGATAAGGGATCATTCAATGGAGATGGAGATAAGGGCTCATGAAATGGAGTGGTGGAATCTTGAGTGACAAGGGGATCATGGGATGGAATGGATGGGGGACTGTGATCTTGAGGTAGAATAAATGGGATGGTAGGGTCTTGATCCGGAGAAGGGGATATGTTGGTATGATTTGGATCAAACTCTTGGCATGACTCATCTTGTGTGGATGGTAGAATGAAAGAGTGTTGGAGGGACTCTTCAAGTGGGGGAGATGGAAGGATGGAGGAATTATGAAGTTCAATGGAAGGTATATCGGTGATACTAGGAATGGGAGGAATGGATGGGACTTGTGTGTCATGACTAGGAATGAGAAGAGTGGATTGGATTTGTGGATTTGCAATGGGTTTGGAGGATCTAGGTGTAGGAGGAGTGGATCAGATTTGATTATCTTCGATGGGCTCAGTAGATCTCAGAGTAGGAGATAGGGGTTCAGTGAGTTCAGAGGATGTGATGGTTTTGACAGTTTGAGTGGGGTTAGGGGTGTTAACATCAATGATAGCTGTGGGATGGAGAGGGGTCTCATCATTAGTGACCATGGAGGACGAATTGGGATGGCATGGTTCCACAATTTCAAGTGGCGGAGTTGGCGATGTCTTCTTTGTCATGAGTCCTTGGAGAACTTCTGGAGTGAGAAACTTGCATACTTTAGGTTGAGATGGCATGATAGGAATAGATGGAGGATTAGGGATTGGTGGAGGACTAGGATTATGGATTAGTGGCATAGGGTGAGGTGGAGGAATGGGATTGGATGTAAGAATAGGAGTAGATGGGGAATTAGGATTAGATGGAGGGTTAAAGTAGGGATATCAGTATGGTGAATTAAGATATGTGGATGGTGGATTAAGGCAAGAGGATGCGGTTGGTAGATTGCAGTAAGGGTATTGGGATGGCAGATTAAAATGTGAAGAGGTGGATTTTGGATTAGGATAGAGGGATGCAAATGTTGGATTAGGGTAAGTTGATGGGGTTGATTGGTATGGAGGATTAGGATAGTGTGACATGGGTGCAGGATTATGATAAGAGTATTGGGATGGTAGATTAGGATAAGAGGATGCAGGTGTCAGATAAGAGGAAAGTGTAGATGAAGGATATGATGGATATGGGGACAAGGAAGATACTGGACATCCCTTGTCAAAGGTAGCATAAGGAGTGTAATTAGGCATGGGCGAAGACATAACGAGATAGTTTGAAGGGGTGATTGGATTGTGGAAAGTAGGTGGAGAAAGCTTACTAGTGACGATAGCGTCAAGGGGATCTATATCATATACCTCTTGATTGACAAGAATGTGTCATCAATGTAATTAGGGTTTCCCTTGACTACTATTGATGGAGGATAAGGGTTCATGATGATGAAAAGATTTTGGGTGGAAACAAACTAAAGCTCAAATTGGGATTGGATTAAAGCTCAGATTAGGATGATTAGATGATGCAATGGGATTGATTCTGATGATAGGATCGATTATCAAAGGATGATTATGATACCGAATCTACCTCAAGATGGAAGTAGATTGATTGGGTTGAAGGTGATCGGATAGAGATGTGACTGGATTGGATTGGATAAGATCGACTGATGGATCAGATAGGATGACGAACAAGATTATAAATCAAGTTAAGAGATCACCCTAGGTGACTTGGGATACTGATTGATTAGATTAAAGGATAAATGGATGATTGCATCACCGAATCCACCTTGAGATTAAAGGTGAATTGATTGGGCCGACGATGATGATTAACTTAGGACGAATGACAATCCTAAGCAGATGTTTATGATGATGATCAATTCAGAAACCTAGGTCAATTTGGATAATAACCTGAAACAAAGTTCAAGGGATTTGGATGGGGAAACGATAAGGGATGTGTAGCCTAGAGATGCTTGAGGATGATGTATCAATATGATTCAGATGATGAATGAATGAGCTCGGTAGAATGCAGATGGACCAAAGCTCAAATTGGGATTAGATTAAAGTTTAAATTAGGATGATTATATGATGTGATGGGATTGATTCTACACCAAGTTTTGGGGTTTAAAGGATGTAAGGTGCTGACAATCAGATTTTTCCAGATTTGGCAATTTTCAAAAATTGTCAAATTTTGCCATTTTAGGAAACTTCACAGACATACTTTTGAGAGTTCAATTTTTTCCCAAAAAATACCCAAAACTAAGATAGGATGAATTGCCAACTAACATCTCAAAATTGAGACATGCATTCTGAGTTATTAATGGAAATGATTTTTCAAAAACTGAAAAAAAAACACTAAATTACGATTTTGAGGGTCAAGATGAAAGTTTGAGCCCCCAAAATGTGGCAAAATGGGGTCCAACCCACTCAAGGTCTATTGGGAATCCACATGCCACCTCATAACGCAACCACCCTTAAAATTTCAGCTCAAACAAACACCCGAGTCAAAAGTTATGGCCTCCAGAAGTTTCGGCATAAAAATCAAAACTCTCAAAACAAAGTCTAGGTGATTAGGATGGATGATTTGATGATGAATATGGAATCTAATGATGTTCTAAGTAGAACTTATGCAATTTTGGTGATGAAACGATAACTTAAGAAAAGGTGTTGATGACGGGCAAATGGGTGCTCGAAACGGATGAATGACTCTCATAATGAGGGGAGGAAGATTCGAAATAGACAAACGAGTACTAAGAACGAGTGAACGAGTGCTCAAAATTAGGATTGGATTGAAAGATATGATGGGATTGGTTCCATTGGTCGGATTTGAGAACTCGATATGTTTGTTTTCCAAATTTTTGGTGCAGAGGGGTGAATTTTCCCTCACAGAGGGGCGAATTTTCCCTTCTGGGGCGACTATGCCCTCACAGAGGGGTGAATTTTCCCTTATGGATGCTCTCACAAAGGGGAAAATTTTCCCTTCTGGGGCAACTATGCCCTCACAGAGGGGTGAATTTTCCCTTTTGTAGGGCAGATTCGTCCTATTATAGGGCAAATTCTCCCCACTGCTTTGTGGACTCTTTAAGTGGGTAAACGGGTTGTTAGAACAAAGAGACGGGTGATTGGAACGAGGTGTTAGATAATCAGATTGAGGAAATAGATGATTGGATTGGGGAAACGAATGATAGGAGTGGATGAACAAGCACTCAGAACTAGTAAATGATTGTTTGGAATGGACGAAGGACTCTCAAGTCGTAGAAACGAAAGCTCAAAATGAGTAAACAATTGATTAGAAAGGATGAACAACTCTCAGAATGAGGAGATGGATACTTGGAATGGATGAAAGATTACTCGAAATGAGTAAACGAAGGATTGAAAGGGATGAAAGACTACTTGGTCAAACATATGTTGGAATGACTAAATGAAGGTTTGGAAGGGCTAAATGGAGGTTTAGAATGATAAAATGGAGCTTTAGAATGATCAGACAGAGGTTTCAAAGGTTTAGAATGACAAAAAGAAGGCTTGGAATGATTAGACAATGATTTAGAGGCTAAACAAAGCTAAACAAGGAGATTTTGGCTGCTCAAGAGGGAAAATTCGCCCCTCTGTAGTAAATAGGAGGGCGTAGTTGCCCTTCTGTAGTGAATCAGAGGGTGTAGTCACCCTTTTGCAGTGAATCAGAGGGCGTAGTCACCCTTCTGCAGTAACCAAAAGGGAAAATTCACCCCTTTGTAGTGAACAAGGACTTGGTTTGATGAAAATGACTATGGAAAGGACTTTAAAATGACAATAATAAGACTAATTTGTTAAAAAATTTACTAGTTTCTCACAAGAAAATACTTTCAAGCAAGCACAATCCTATGATTAGTGTTAAGGGTATGGCAAATAAAGGTCTTAATCTAGGATGCACAAGGTGTCTAGGAAGTCCTCGATATACTCTTGGTATGTGAGGCACAACCGTGAACACCAGCCCGTCACAAGCGTGAGTCGGGAACCCCAGCGAGATACTGAGGGCTCAGACCAACTCTTCACATCTATCTAGGTATCACCCTAGCTTCAACGCTCTGCCAATTATGACGCGACTGGATTGAGGTACAACTTTCACTCTCCCCCCTTTATATACTCTGCGTGGTACGCGTGGTTGGAATCGTCCCTTGGGGTGATGAAATCCCCAAGTAGTCCCACTAAAAAGAAGACACTAATCATTTCCAACTACTCCCTAGGCTCACACAAAGTGCAAGGGGAAAGTGAAAACAAACTAATGCCCCCTTTGGGTAACACCAAAAGGATAGACACAAGCAACAATGAATATTACTTCCCCTAATTAAACTATGTTCCTAGATTAATGAAAACAACAATGATAGCTTTAAAAATCTGAGCAAACAGATAGCCCTGCAAGCAAATGTTAGTTTTTTTTATCCTGCATTCTTCGTCAATTACACAAAAATGTGCTACAAAATGTTAGCAAAAACACAAATATCCTTGCAAGAAATAATGTTAGGGGGTTAGTACATGAAAACAACAACAAACGAGAGCAAAAACAAAGCTAAAATGGTTGTTTTACCTTTCAAAATGTGTTGTTTTGGGGCGTATTCGCCCCTCTACAGTGCTAAGGAAGGGTGTAGTCACCCCTCTGTAGTGACAAGAGGCGTAGTCACCCCTCTGTAGTAACCAGGAGAGCGTAGTCGCCCCTCTACAATAACCAAGAGGGCGTAGTTGCCCCTCTGCAGTAAAATGTTAGCACAAAAAATTCAACCAAGGGGCGTAGTCGCCCTTCTGCAGTCAAACGTTAGAAAACAAAGTTTAACCAAAGGGCATAGTTGCCCTCCTGCAGTGACTCGTTAGAATTTTTTTTTAACCAAAGTGACATAGTTTCCCTTATGTAGTGAACCATTAGAAAACAAAATTTAACCAAAGGGGTGTAGTTTCCCTTCTGTAGTGAAATAGGGGGCGTAATCGCCCTTCTGCAGTGGTCAGGAGGGTGTAGTCACCCTTCTGCAGTGAAACCAGTAGTGGCGTAGTCGCCCTTCTGCGGGGCATGACCAGGAGGGCGTAGTCGCCCCTCTAGTGACAGTGACCAAGAGGGCATCGTCGCCCCTCTACAACAAACCAAAGGGTGTAGTCGCCCCTCCGCGACCTGTTCCTACAAACATATCAACAACAACAAACGTAAAATTGAGGAACCCGCTTGTGGGTCCCACCGGGCATGCCAAAAATGTGATCCTAAATGTTAGTCCAATCTAAATATGCAAAATAACTAAAATGCAATGAGGAAAAACAAAAAGGGACACCTCAAGATTAGCCTAAGGAATAATAAAGCAAAGAAACAAGATAAAATGAAGATTGTAATTTGCTTATACCTTCTTTGCTGCTGAAACTCCTTGGTTGGCCCTTCATTTTGATTGCTTTGTGTGCTCCTTGGATGACTCTTGATGTGGCTAAATGCAAGATTTAACTATATGGTTGGATGCAAATACAAATAGATAAAATGGATAACTAGATGAGTGCACAAAATGATAGAATTTAGTTGCAAAATGACTAAGTGTTGTAAATGCCTTAGAGGAGGGGGTATTTATAGAGGAATTTGAATTCTCTAGAGAATTCAATAGTTTAGATTTATCTAACAAAGCCAAGATGAAGGGCTAAGGTGAGTTGAGGACTCACAAACCCTCACATTTTGACATGTGGAATTTGAAGTGGCTAAGGGTGAGATGATGTGTAGGTGATGTGGAAGGAGAGTACACGATGTGGAGGAAGGACAATTACCTTCCAAGTAATTTTGGAATTCCTCAAAAATCTCCATGGGAAAAGAGAAAGAGGTTGGAGAAATAAATGTGAATTAAATTTAATTCCTAGGAGAATCTAATGGATAAGAGAGGGTCTCCAAAAAGGTGGGAATTGGTCACCTGTGGATGAGGTGACAAGTCAAATGTTCTAGAAGCCTTGGAAGGATAAAATGTGAATTAAAAATTTACATGGGGAGGAGAGAGACCTAGGATGAATAAAAGTGAATTAAAAATTCACATGGGAAAGAGGGTCAATGCCAAGAAAGGCAAATGAAAAGGTTGACTAAAAAGTGGTGCTAAAAGTGGCTAATGACTTTGATTAAGGTTGTGCAAATACTTGATTAAGATAATTAATGAGAGATTAGAAGCAAGTGGCAAATGTAGGAAGATGTGACATTAATCATTGATTAAGAGGATGCACTTCTTAATCATAAATTAATTAAATTAATCCAAATTAGAGAGGGATTATGGAGGATGTGACAAGGAGAGAAAAAAATAATTTTAAATTGATTTTAATTCAAAAAGGTTAAAATGACTGAATTAAATAAATTGATGTATTTATTTAATTTAGAGAGGAAAACGGTACAAGATAAAGTGTTTAATTGTTAAATTAAATACTTTAAGAACCTTAGGCGGGAAGTGTAATATTAATTAAATAAATTAATATTGACGGAATGGATGAATAAAGAGGTAAATTTGATCGTATGGGAGCGATCGAATTTGGATGTCTACAACACCATATGGGGCATACCATCTACACTTCCTATGGCTATAAATTTTACTTTTAGTATTAATATTAGTTTTTACATACAATCAATACTAAATGGATGTCAACACTCATCCATGTGGCTATTATTAGATGGTTGATCAATCCAAAGTTATTTGCATATAATCAATCTACTTTAGAAGTACATAAATCAACCAAATCGTGAGAACACGAACTTGAATAGGAGGAGCCTAAGGAGCATGACCATATCCATAATAACAACACTTTATTCGACGATGATTAGAGTACATTATATCTCACACCTTGTGGTAATGGTGAATACAAATTTAGCTATAAAGATCACAACATGCCATTATAAATGGACCCATCCATATATAGTTAGCCACCACATCCTAAGATACATGATACACATGAAATAAAATTAGATTACATGTGTGACAATGATGTAGAGTAACACATTTATTCTTGATTCATCTACTCTTATAAAAATAGATAAGTTATATGGTCTAGAATATGAACTTATACAAAAGCTATGATATAAAGGCTAGGCTTGGCCATTGTGAGTAGGGTATTTAATTTTTTTTGAATTACAAGAAAATAAGGGTCTTGGATATGTGCATAAAGATCGTACCAAATGGTTAAAAATGAAAAAGAAAAGGAAAATAAGCCACATAATGATTTATATATAACTATGAGCTTTTACTTGATCCTTTTTTATTGGTACCTCATTTTTTTTTAGTTTGACTTGCACTAGTGAGCCTAGAAATGGGAAGTATAATCTTAGAACCTTCATCCCTTAAGGACCAATTCAACCAACACATCCAATTAATCAATGTGTTCAACTTTATTCACTTTAGAGGACATAGAAGTCCATAAAGGAAGTCCAAGAGTTGCCACTAATCAGAATCCCACCTTAGATGTCACTATGGAGATTTAAACTTGGGTCTCTACAATGAGAACCTAATATTTTTAGCTATGGAAGGTCTTATGATCACATTTAGTGCTTTACATGTTCTATCTTATGGTGAGTTTGTGTTCACTATGCTTTACAAATTTATATGGATATTTATTCTAGCCCACGTTTGTTAGATTGTTTCCATTTCTAATAGAGGGCACACATATCGTATGGTTATATATGAATTATTTGATTCTATGTCACATTGATGGATTAAAGTTACAAGGGGCATTTCCTAGTTAGATTTCTTACTCAATTGTAAGATACTTGTTACTCGTTATAGTGCTTACACAACATTTGAAATCATGATGCAGGAGCATCTAGGTGTACTAGTAATCTTGCATCACCAAAAATATTGTTATTTCAATTTTGTTTATTTTCAATAAGGGCTCGGGGGTTAGGTAAATAAATATTTTGATTTGCAACTTTTTAATTTCCCTTAGGATGAAATTGTAATTGTAATTTTGGTGGGAATTATGTATTTATGAATATTTTCTAAGGGAAAATTGGGAAAATACCCCTCTTGGGCATCCAAATTCTTGGTGGGGACCATTTGGGGTGCATGTGCTTGCATGTTCAATTGAATACCTTGCATGTGATTGCATGTTTGTGCCACAATCTTTGCATGTTGTTGCATGACCGTATTTGGAGCCGTCGGGGCCACTGGGAGTCAAAGAAGGTGTCTTGATTGACCAAGATGATTGGCCAAAAGTTAGGCACCCATGTGAAGGTGGTGAAGGCAATGAATTATTTTATATTTTATTTTCTTATCTCTCCTCAAGTTGGGCGTTGGATTTCAAGGTGGTAATTGAAGGTTGTTTTGGAAACCGATAATGGTTTTCTCCTCACACATTCTCTATATATTGATGCATATTCATTTGGAGAGGGGGGATTTTGGAGAAGTTGTGGTTGCATACCTAGATGTTGTCGAAACAATACTAGAATCTTGAAGAAATTATGTTGCAAATTTTTGTATGTATGAAGCCCAAATTGTAAGGAAGCCTATGAGCTTCAATTTGATGTAATCATTTTATGATTTAAGCAAATAGGAATGTTGCTGATTTTCTTTCTTTAAATCTAAAATTTAATGGCATATTACAACCATCTTGCAAGTTTCTTTGTGTGTGTTTGATTTCAGATTTGTAAGGGGAGTTCCATTCATCAAATCATTACATAAATACAAATAATAGTGGAACCTCATGATGTTACCATTTATATCCACCCATGGCCCATGCCAATCCTATACTTTCATCCTAGTTGTTGTGTGTTGACATGATGTAAGAAAAATTTCATTTGACACTAGAAAGTTATGTAAAAGGGATAAACCCTAATTCATTTATAGTTTATCTAGTGAATAATGGATCACACACCTAACACACATCACCTAGCTTAAAAGGAATCATCTAGTAATATCAACACTACATTAATACTTCAAAAGGTATTGCACAACTGATTGTTATCTTTAATTTTGTTTAATATTGTTGACATGGCACCCTTTTTGAGAATTGACACAAAGGAGTCAACTATTATAGTCATGTACAAATTCTTGAGCACAAACCATGTTTTTATGCAAAGATCATACTTAGTATCTCAAGGAAAGCTAGAAGCAAATTTCAAAATTTTATCAAAGATCATAATTATGGGATTGGTTTAGATTCACACTCATGGGATTATTCTTGTAGTCACATAATTGATCCTCACAAAAAAATAGAAGTTTTATAGATTTTGATGCATTTGTTTGGAAATCCTTGAATTTTGTGACATTGATGAATATAACACTAGTAAACAATACCTATCCTAGATAAACATAAATGGATTAAATGATTAAGAAACTATAAAATAATAAATATTCTTCATTGGAAAACTATAGTAGGTGACATAGTGAAATTCAAAAATAGTGAAAAAATATTAGTGAAGATCAAGTGAATGCTTCAAATTCAATGAATGTTGTATTTCCCACTCTATCAACATTTCAATGATTGTGGAATCAATATCGCAAGTTTGAATTGAAACTTTGTCTTGTGAATATAATATGGGTTTGTCAATCCCTCCAAACTTTCAATATGCCATTTTTAGCTCACCTGGATGTTCTTAGTTCATTCCTACATAAAAATTGATTCTCTTGTTCAAATGTTTACATTTATAATTGTTTCCATCATGTAAAATAATCCAATGATATTGATTTAATGACTAAATAAAAGATCAAGGACAACACTCTCAAATGTGTAAATGTTCTAAATGATTGTGCAATGCAAAAAATCTAGATATAATCATATGAGATGAGATGAATTGAGAAGTCTAAAATGAACCAGGGTTAGTGCTTTAAATACAACACCAAGGATCAAATGGAAAAATTCCATACCTTGAATCAACACACAATAGACACAAGGAAAGGTTATATTGGCCCCACATTTGAATTTTAAAAGCAAAAAGGTCATTTTTGCGAGTACAAAAGTTTTTGATCACGTCCATGACTATAGATTTGACTAGGGGTAGGAAATGATAAATTGTAAGATCAAGTTTGGTCCTTGGGAACAAACATAGATAGGAACAAATAAGGCTAGGGTTATTTTCCTCCTCTTAGCTGAAAATGTGCCATTTGTATACTTATTATTGCATAAAGGTTAATTGAACCATAATGAATCCAAAACAAATGTGAAAAGTGGGTATGCAATTTTCTGATGGAAACAATTGTCGACATCTTTGCCTTTATATAATGAATTATAACATTATGAGGGAGTATACATCTAAACTAGAAGTCATTCTTTGACTAAGTTGCTAGACTAAGGGGTTCTAGTCCATCAAAACCACTTAGGGGTTGAACTTGGCCTAACCACATCTTTGAAGTATTTAAAACTTGGTGGATGACATAATCAAGGAACATACCATCAATTAAACTACAACCCTTCCATGTATATGCATTTTTTCCAATCACAATAATAAAGAAAAATATTTTATTCTTTACAATAATATCACAAAAAACTTATAAGAAAATTTCTATTAATTTATTTTGAATAAATTGATATTTTCTCTTACAACTCACAAGTTTTTAACATATTTCAAATATTTACTTTTTTCACTTTATTTATTCAATTATTAGTACTCACCTTTAAACAATACTATTGTAATCAATATTCACCTTTAAACAATACTATTGTAATCAATATTGTTTAATTAATTATTAATAATTATATTTATTAACTAATTAGAAATTAATTTATTTTTACTCATAAAAATATTTTTCTTTTCTCACGATACAAACTTTTTAATTAAAATTATTTAAAAAATTAATTGTTAATTTAATTGACTAATTTTCACTTTTATTCCGAACTCAGGGTTCTTACGGTTCTCTCCCGGAGCTTTGAATACGGGTTTATTTTCAATACATTTCTCTTTCCCGGCATTAGCAGTAAAAATTTAAATATTTTCACAGTTTTTAGTTCTTAGCTATCGAAGCTGGTCACTTCATCTGGATTCAACTTGGTTGTCATCGCCGCTTATTTCAAAGGGGCTAGTGGGCTATCAAAAGAACGAAAAGAAAACGGTCTGAGATCATATCGCGCTTACTTGAACACCATGGAATTTTCAGCGCTGTTTATGACATTGAAATGTCAAGGGAGGCGAGTGGCGTGAAACAGGTGAGTACACATGTTTTAGATTTTTTTTGTTTGCTTAGGTTTTTTAACAGATGATGTAGACGTAATTTTACAAATCTTGAGAAACGATTTCAACTACCTGGCCTTTTTGTCTCGCATTATAAGAATTTATATCTTCCTCAGGGTTTTTCATGTCTTTTTGATATAAATTTCGTTTGGTTTTACAGGGGAACAAGTTTCATTGAAAATTGGAAGAAAAACATGCGACATTTGTTCCTCTGTAAACGATTTGTCAAGGCCGTTGAAAGGTATGCTTTCCATCACGGATTTTTATGGTCTGCAATAGACGGTTTCTTGTGTTTCATTTTTAAGGGTTCTTTGGGGGTTTACACGCATTTCAAGGTTTATTTCTTTTTTTAATATCTTAGGATAATATTTTAGAGAGTATTTTAATGGGCCTAGAGTTAAGTAGTCCTAAGTCCTCGTTTACAAAGGGTGTAGATTCGCGCTTACACGTTAGAATCAATCTTGACCGTTCCCTGCACAGGTTTTTTAAGCTTAGCAGAAATAAAAATTAAATTTTATTGTTGAACTCCTATGCGAGAGGAATTTTTATATGTCATTTATGTCCACGCTTCTATTTTTCATGTAAAAATAAACAATCTTCAAAGATTAAATAAATATTAATTCTGATCCCTTAAGGACTTTGATGATCCATCTAAAATTTTAGTTTCTATAAAGTTAAGGTGAAATATAGGGAATTTTTTCGGACACACACCTTAAAATTTAGGCAAAATGTGGTGCAAATTTCTTGATACGCTCCCTGAATTTTAGATAGAACGTGGTGCAGATTTCTCCACACGCTCCTTAAGATATAGGGCAAACGTGGCACAAATTTCTCCATGTGCTACTTAAAATTTAGGCAAAACGTGGCACAAATTTCGTAATACGCCTCTTAAAATTTACATAAGTTCTAACTCCCTCTGCAAAATGTGGCACAAATTTCTCCATATGCTCCTTAAGATCTAGGCCGATGTCATGCCCCCAGCAAATTAAGGAGATCGCAGCCTTAACCTAAGCGAATGAAATAAATTATAACAACAATTCTAGTAAGGGGACGATTAAGATTAAAAAGAACGTCATTAGCAGCACTAGCAAATTAACTTATTTAAAATTAAATTATTATTCTCCAAATGCAATGATGAAGGGTTGTAACTATTGAGGTGAAGAGGTGTGTAATGTCCCCTGTCCTAGTTTGCCCTAGAATTTGCCTATGGGTCACAATTTCCACAAACTAGGGTTTAGGGTTTTCACCTTGTCAACTGAATAGCTCCATGATGATGTAATCCAGAATTGCAAACTTGCATTCAATTCATGAACAACATTCCCAAACATGCATATATACATTTGTTAGCATTAGTTTATGGCATCACATTTATAAACTTATCATTAATGCAACTATTATGAACTAGGAGGAGTCACAAGGGTGGGTCCGCCCGAAGCCATTTGCCTAGCCTAAGAGGTTGTATACCACAACTCTCCTTGCTAGCGACTTGTACCTACTTTCCCCAACCATGTCACAACCTCGGAAGACACTTTGCCTACTGGTGGAATCGGGCAGAGCTCACAAACGGTCTAGGCACTTCCACTCATCCATGGCCCATCCTTGCCTCAAGATTTGGGCGGATCTTAAGTGGGATTCCCACTCGTCCATGGCCCATCCTTGCCTTAGGATTTTAGGGCAGATCTTAAGTGGGACCTCCACTCATCCATGGCCCATGCTTGTTTTAGGATTGGGCAGATCTTAAGTGGGATTCCCACTCATCCATTGCCCATCCTTGCCTTAGGATTTTAGGGCAGATCTTAAGTGGGACCAATACTCATCCATGGCCCATGCTTGCCTTAGGATTGGGCGGATCTTAAGTGGGATCTCTAGGCACGCACCACTTTCTCAGGTCCTTTCCCACAAGCAGGTTTTCAAATAGATTCAAACACTCAAATTTATCCTTAGGCATTAATATTCAATAGCATCCATACATGATATGGTATCATCAAGGACACATCTGGTTCCATGCCTATAGTATTAATGCATATTAATACTAGAAATGCTATGCAGATCTCTTACCTTCATTCCCACTCGATTTGTTCTTCACACTTAGAAGATATTGATAGTGTTGATCAGGCGGATAAGACTTGTTAGTGTTGTAGCGGCGGGAGATATTTTCTCCTAATTATATCTTGCTCAAGGCAGGTCGGCCTTCATCTTTTATAAATAAAATATATTTGCTCTAGGTCGGGCCTAGAGAGAAGGCCACCTAGTTTGGTATTTATAGAGGATGGAGTCCTCTCATTTTTTTATCAATTCATTCAACTCAAATTCACACTTCAGCAGCAGTTCGCCATTCCTAGCAGCAGATCCAGTTCTTTGAGAAGAAGTGTTATCATTTGCTTCAAGGAGAGGTGACATATCTTATTGTATAAGACTCGGCCTTGGTTAGGGCCTGATTTTGTATGCAGTTTTCTGCACTTATTCTTCTGATTTATAAAGAGAATATTGTTGCTGGGTTTTTCTCCCTCGAGTAGGAGGAATTTCCCAGGGTAAAATATTGTGTTCATTGTTTATGTGTTGCATTTTCTGCTTGCTTACATTTCCGATCCTAAAACTAGCATGGTATCAGAGTGGGTCTAAGAAAAGATCTGATCAGATTTGTTTAAGCAGTCAAGACAAAATTTCATTCTCAGTTCGAAGGGGTGCAAAATTCTGCCAAGATGGAGATTGAATTTCTAGTGAAAAGAAGGTGTCGAATTCTCCATTAGTGGAGCATCAATACAACTGGGAAAATCGCGATTTCTAGAGTAAGGCAAGCACTGCAATCAAGAGGTCGATTCTGGCATCTTTGGCACAACAAGTGATCAAGGTCTTGGGCTGGATAATTCATATGCATTGGAGATCAGTCTTTCTCTTCCTTCGCATGGCTTTGACATGGATGTGGTCTTGATTGTGGGTGTGGGAGTGGAAGGCTTAGTACATGAATTCAAACACGCCACTTTCAGGGAGAATGGAAATGCATGGAGGAAGTGAGGGCATCCGCACTTCCTCATCTGATTCTGATAATCAAAAATCTGGATCCATCAACAATGGAAAATCTTATATCAAGTTTGAAAACGTTACTCAATGGCGATCACAGAAAGTTGCTTCCTTGCATAATAGTATGGAACACAACACTGGATTGGTTCAGGCTGTCATCTTTGAGGCATCCGACCGAGATAATATTGGTGGCTCAGCATATGGCAGCTTGAAGGCCATCTGCTACACTCCAGACCTGGCTAAGATGGAAGGCTGCAAACAAGGTGAAGTTATCCGACATCCATCTGTAGGAGATTCCAAGTGGCCTAAATTTGCTAAACATTGAGTTTAGTGGAGATGAAATTTCCACCACTTTTACATCACATTTAGTCACAATTTCAAAGACAGGAATGTATAACTTGCATTTTATTTTTTGTGAACCAACGCTTAAGGGTTTAGTGTTGAAGGGAAAAACAGTTTGGAAAAACCCTACAGATTATCTACTAGGCAGGATGGCACCTCTCATGACATTTTTTTTTCATGTCTCTTGCATACTTAATGCTTGGACTTGTTTGGTTTTCTTAGTACATTAGAGTTTGGAAGGATATTTTGCAGCTGCAAAATCGCACTAGGTATGTTTGAAATGACATTGTAGTACTTTGAGTATGCAAATTAGGCCCATGGGAATCACCTTTTGGGCAGTTACTTTTGGGGTAGTGAGAAACACTATAGCCCGTCTTCTCATTTTGGTTGTGTCAATGGGTTATGGTGTAGTTAGGCCTACACTTGGTGGGCTTACCTCTCAAGTGATTCTTCTTAGTGTAACATATTTCATGGCTTCTGAATTGCTTGATGTGGTGGAGAATGTCAAGACTATTGATGATCTTGCAGCTATAGGCAAGGAAGCAAGCAGCTAAATTGGAAATTTACAGGAAGTTTACAAATGCATTGGCAGTGGCAGTAATCGTCTCTGTAGCTTGGATTGGATATGAGCCCGTAATGGGGTGATGTGGAGATAATTTTTTTTTGGAATTCCACGGGTTTAGAAGAAGCAATGACTCATTAGTACATTTGCATTGATTTTCTTGTTTGAAACCGCCGCTGGGTGTTCGTTGTGTGCATAAAGAGCAAAATTAATGCTACATATGAGCAAATCTAAAGGAAAGATAAGAGTAGACCTGAAGAGGGTTTAAGTGTAGCATTTAAGGAGATTGGTAATTGGAAAAAGGAAAATAAGAAATTGTAATCATAGTTGCAACACTCGCCAAAAACTCAGTGAGTGAAGAAAAAATCGTGAGTTTTTTTCACTCCTGAGTTTTTGGTGCATTTGTACGCTAGAAAAATTCGCCGTATTTTTGCATAAAACTCGTCGTACTTTTGGTGATCTGGAAAACGCCCAAATAGTCGGCTAAAAAAGCATTGAGTTATTTTTTTCATTCATTTGTGTGCTCTACTTCAGAAAAAAATACTAAAATGATGTGTTCCATGAAGGGAGCGCGCCCAGGGCGCTGCCCCGGGACCCCGCGATGGGCGCTGCCCCTCGACCTCGTTGGGGGCGCTGCCCCTAGATCCCCGCAAGGGGTGTTGCTCCTTGACCCTACTAGGGGCGTTGCCCCTTGACCTCGTTGGGGGTGTTGCCCCTTGACCTCGTTGGGGGCGCTACCCCTTGACCCCCGCAAGGGGCGCTGCCCCTCGACCCCATTGGGGGCATTGCCCTCAAATTCCCATTGAATTCATTTGATTTTCTAGGTACTCTCCACTATTTACTTCAATTATACAAAAACAATGTTATTTTCATTTTGTTTCAGACTATTAGTATCAATGTATTGAGCATTCCACATGAGGATGCGATTTTGTATCTAATTTTCTTTCAAATCAATCAAATATAACTAGACTCAGCTTGTTTCTTCCTTGTACTCATTTTATTGACTCATTGGATGCATCTTATCATTGAATTTTGCAAAAAAAAAAGCATTTTTAATAAAGTTTAAGCAATTTTTTAAGTTGCCGAGTTTTTTCCGTACCGTATTTTTTGGGCTTGCCGAGTTTTTGCAATTGGCAAGTTTTTCAACTATGATTGGAATATAAGAAACCTATTGGAAATAAATATTGTTTCAGCAAGAATATTATTGGGAAGTAAGTTTGAGAATGTAAATTAAGAATAATTATATATTGTCATGCCCCCACCAAATTAAGGAGATCACAGCCTTAACCTAGGCCAATGGAATAAATGATAACAACGATTCTAGTAAGGGGTCGACTAAGATTAGAAAGAATGTCATTAGCAGCACTAGCAAATTAACTTATTTAAAATTAAATTATTATTCTCCAAATGCAGTGATGAAGGGTTGTAACTATTGAGGTGAAGAGCTGTGACTCCTTCAAACTTGAGATATAAAAGGGAGAGCATTTCATTTGAGAAAGACATCCATAACATCATTCAATCAATCAATTAAGAATAAATATGATGCGACTCCTTCTAATGTGAAAGTTTGTGACTCTTAATGTGAAAGGTTGTGACCCTTTCAAATATGAAAGGTTGTGACTCCAAATATGAAAGGTTGTGATTCCCTCAGTAATAAGATATAAAAGGGAGATCATTTCCTTGTGGAGAAAACATAAAGTGGTAATTGGAAAAAGGAAAATAAGAAATTGGAATATAAGATATCTATTGGAAGTAAGTATTGTTTTAGCAAGAATATTCTTGGGAAGTGAGTTTGAGAATGTAAATTAAGAATATATATATATATATATATGTATGTATGTATGTATGTATGTATGTATGTATGTATGTATATAAATAAGAAACTAGAATATAAGATATCAATTGGAAGTAAGTATTGTTTCAGCAAGAATATTATTGGGAAGTAAGTTTGAGAATGTAAATTAAGAATATATATATATATATATATATATATATATATATCTGTGTGTGTGTGTGTGTATTGCATGATGATATTTTATTACCAATTAATATAGTAGATTCCTTTAGCAATCTATTTTGAATTTATAAAAGTGTTTTTGCAAATAGGGAGGGTCGATCAACCTTTCGAGTTCATGAGAGATGAAGTACTGACCTTTCCTTCATCAAGTACGCCACTCCTGAGATGGAGCACTTATGGGTCGGGACGCGTATGAGTGCTCCTGGGCTTGTTAAGGAAGACAATCTTCATGCATCTTATCAAACATGGCACCTCAAGATGGAGCACGTGTGGGTTGGGAGGCAAATGAGTGCTCTTGGGCTTGATCAAGGAGGATGGACCGCCTCCAAGGTGGATTGAGGGATGGAGTGGACTTGAGATCCTGCCATGTTTGTGGGTCAGGAGAGAGATGAGTGCTCTTGGGCTTGTGGGACTTCTCAAGTACACCAACCTTGAGATGGAGTGCTCATGGGCCAGGAGGCGTACGAGTGCTCTTGGGCTTGAGGGTCTTTTCAAGTACGACACCTTGAGATGGATGGACAAGGATCCACCCATGCTCTCGCAATACAAGGACAACCATTCTTGAGATTGTGGTTTGCAACTACTTCAAGTGAATTCCTAATATGATTGGCTATAGGAATATGCTTTGGAATAACCATTAATGATGTTAAGATATTTTGGAATCCAAATGTTAATGATGCTAAGCACTATAGATTGATGTGTTAGCTTTGATGTATTGCTCTCAATATTATAATATTTTGTGTGTTAATCTGAATATAACCATAAAGTTTATACTTTGTTAATTGTTATTACTAATATCAGTTTTTAGTGATTATTATTGTTTTGCAGGCCTAAAATTAGGAATATCTCAAAAGGGGACGTTACAGCCAAATGTGGCACAAGTTTCTCCATATACTCCTTAAAATTTAGGCATAATGTGGTAATAGGAGTATACTTATTACTCTTGCTTCCTGTGCACAAATAATAAGTTCTCAGATGATGCACAGGAAACAAGGCATAAGTCTTAACTCCCTCTGCAAAGCAAAAAGCTTCGTTTGAGCAAGCAATGGAAAATCTTAATCAAATGTGCTTTCAGCTTCTCTCATTCAATAACAACTTTTGCCATTGAATGAACTGATTTCAGACCTCTTTGAAGCCCTGCCAATTTTTGTAGTACCTGATTCAACAAAAGCAATTTTTTATATGACCAACAAGAAAAGGCCATGTAAAACAATTGAGCATGTGAATTAACTGCCCCTGATTTTCAACAGGTGAAGGTTATAACACTATCATTGAACAAGGACGGAGGTTATAAACTTATAAGCACAAGTTAGACAGACCAATGTGGCATACCATCTCCAAATCGGTAGAGCTACATCCAACTTTTATATCTTATTGCCATTACTTTATTTCCATTTGACATGCAACTGTCTTGTCAAATTTGAGGCATGGTTTCAAATTGCAATTCATTATAAGAATTGCAAGTAGTCAATCATTTCTTCCGGTACCATAACTTAAACTGTGTAATGATGAAATTGCATGAATTTTATTTTAGAATTATTTTATTTTTATTTGCCTAAACTAATGAAAAGTTTTATATTTTAGTTTTGCAATCTTAATAAATAATAGATGGATATTATTTAATAAAAAATAACAAAAATATAATATATCTCAAAAACTATTGCATAATTTCTTTTGACTCTTATTTCAAGCTTTACATAGGTCAAAAAATATTAAATATATTTGTTAAATATTAATCTACACTTTATACTAACACCTACAATTAATTTTAAGAGCTGTACAAAATACTATACTAAGTATTATTATAGCTTTTGTTTACTGTACCAAATCAAATTGGTAACAAATACAGCACTGAATGCGAACAACCTCTAAACTTGCAATTCATGCAAATACATCCCAGCGCACATGGTATATATTTACTAGATGTTTGAGCTTATAGGGAATAGGTTGCTGGTAGCAGATGCTGTATTGTACACAAATTTTACCTATACACTATAGTTTTTTTTGGTAAATAAAGTACTACCTTGGGGGTAGCTCCTATTGCATTGAAAGAAAAATTAACATTTGTACAACTAGGGTTCCCAATACAAGAGGGTATAGATCCCTTCAGCTGTAATGTCCCCTTATTAGAGACATAAAATGCACAAGTTAGGGTCAAAAAATTTATTTACCAACACCTAATTTTGCACATGTAATTTGCCTTTAGGGCCTCCACACCTCATGCATTACTGACAAACACACATAGTTCCTTAATCCAATTCAAATTAGACAATACTAGATTGAGCCTTTTAAGGATAAGGCAGATGCATTATCATCTAGTGCATAAACACATCATAAACTGATATGACTTATTACTCTTGACCAAAATAGATCTTCGCCTTGTTTCCTCTTTCCTAACCTCATTGGATGGTAGATTTACTGTGCCAAGGGTGCATGCATGATCTCAAATTGGACTCCCTCAAGGTGTTCCACCCGTCTTGGGACCGTCCATCAATGGAGCGATTTACCCGCCTTTCCCTCCACACACTCTCTATCCTTACTGAGTGTTAGTGAAAGGGAATTTTGGCCCAAAGTCTATTCTTATAGTAAAAGTCATAGTAGCTTATGATATACAATAATTGCTAAAAGCATCATTATTGGGTCATTGATAAATAATATCCATTTATTGCTGTATGTGGTATTTGTCAATTACTTATGCTATGAAGTTCATTATATTGACATATACATCTATCAAACAGTCATGTCATTAAATCGCTCTATGCATTCATTCATCATTAGATATATTAAATTGTATTCACAAGTTATCACAGAATGAAATATTTATGAATCCAACTGGTATTTAATCTAATAAGATTTAGGTTAGTCTTCATACCATAAATCCTTCACTGTATGTAGCAATTCGAATTTCCCGAATACATAACCTTCAATGTTATCCAGACGGCTGATGACACTTACCTTAGATTGTCGCTCTAAGACGCGTTCCGTGTGAGTGTACTCACTATGAGTCTCCTTCTCTCTATCGATTATTAGCATGTCATTTGATTCCTCAATATATTCATCCCTCATAAGATATTTAAATATTTTCACGAGTCATAATATATTAAAGTTGTAATGACCCCTTTCTAGTGGAAGCACTTAAACTTGAATCCTGCATTCAAAGTGTTTCTCAAGGAGACATTAGAAACGTTAGAGGTCCACAAATTCCAATAATCACATCGAAGATGAAATGTGTATATAATGTCAACTTGTAGTTGTGTGCTGTTTGCAGGGGCCTTTGATTGATAACAACATGCTAATTTGGGAACGTTAAATGTATACAGGAAATGTACTTTAGACTAAAACAGGGTTATGATTCCAATAGGTGGAACAGAGTCAAGATTCCAATATGTAGTTCAGTATTCACAAAGCAATAGTTTCTAGAAGATTGCCAATAGACTCCCACAGACTAGTAGATAGATATCTGATCTTCAGAACGACTAGACACATGTCTTATAGGAAACAATTCATATTAGAAAACTAGTTGACACAACCAACATATGCTTCCCCATACGCTAGATGTGAGCAATTATATTCTACTCTAAGTAAGACAGATAGGCGCCTACAGGACACTACTTCATAGTCGGGGCATTCTGAAAATTACAGATAGTATTATTTGACATACCCGTGTAACGTTGGTGTTGCTGAAATGCCCGATACCAGGACTTAGAAATATAATCCTCCCGTTCCAATGGAGAGCGCTTGATGAAATAGTCACGTCAAAATCGCGCAACTTCCTTCTATTCGTCACTTTCCCTTAGCTTCACTGCATCAATGTGTAATGACCTCGTAACTTGCATTGACCTTATACTTGTGAAGTGGGGATGTCTCAGACTTAGGCTAATATTTTATGCGTCCCTTCTTAGCTATTGCGGGCTCTCTTTAGAGCATTCGGTCTGATGTGAAGATACACATACTTCTGAGGAAGTTCCATATTTACTTTACTGTTATTGGCTTGCAGAGATACGTCTGCTTTCTTCTCCATTCGACGTCTTTTCACTTCCCTCCTTTTAATCCTTTTTTAGAGCTACCGTGGTTAATTTCTCATAATATCTTTTTTCTGTCCTTGCCCGATGCCCCTCAGACTTGCATCAATCTTCTCCTTTTATGGGCCGATCAAAAGACTTGATTTGAGGTGTGACTTTTTATGAAATCATTGCTCTCTTTTTGGACTGGTTCCTTAGTAATATTCAGCCCGTCCTTTGCAATTGTATTTGCCATGTTAGGAGCCTTAGGGATCGGGTCATTGCGATAACTATTTCTCTTATTTTATATGTTGTATTTTATATTTGTTTATTTGGTATTGTTTCTTTTATAATAATCATAATTTTCATTTGTATCATATTATCCCATATATTTATTATTGTAATTATAATATTATTTTATGTTTGGATTTTGTCATTTATTTGTATTTTATTTATTTATTTGTCTTAGCCGTTTTCTCAGTGTTACAACAATTCGGGGAACATGACATCAGCAAGCTCTACAGCCCCAACAACCTGTGTCGGGGATAGAAGATCACCATTACAACTGATAAAACCGAGAAAGTTATCCATATTCTTTATGTCCATTCCTTCCCTAAAAAGGCTCAATGGTTTTGCAGTCTTTGATTTTTTCTTTGTTGCAGCTTCCACATCATAAAGACTTGCAATAAGACCTTCCTTAGGTGGACAGTCAATACTGTTGGTGGTAATTTTTGCTCTCGGCCTGAGATCCACAGGGAGCATATGGTTGGAGATTACTTCCACTTGCCCCTTCCACCCAATAGCCTGCACAAACTGTGTGTAAAAGAGCTCATACACATCATTCTCATGCAAGTGACCATTATTGATTGTTCCATTGCTCTGTGCCCATAGTCTTCCTTATGTACTATATTTGAAGGTACATTATTCTTATTAATTATTTTGACACAACTAGACTATTTGGAATTCTAGCACCCTCGTTGTTGATGTATGATAGCTTAGGTCTAATATAAACAATGATTGCTATAAGCATCATCACTGTTTATATTAGATCTATCGCTCTTAATATTTCTGGAAATCAGTAAATCGAATTCAAATAAGTTAATGATCAAAATACGTTTTTGAATAAAGCTCTGTATTCTTAATCGCCACTTTGTGAAGGCACGTATTTGTTAAACTATGTTTAAAACTCGAATGGTGTTCTGGAACCCGCACGCTGAATGGAAACACGTCCCTTGAGCAGACGTGTCTCCAAGTGTGGAGACACGTCCTCTCAAGAGGCGTGCCCCTTTGAGTATGACACCCGCGCGCTCAAGGAAACACGTCCCTTGAGTGGACATGTCTCCAAGTGTGGAGACACGTCTTCTCAAGAAGACGTGTCCCTTGGAGGCGGGTCTCCCTTATACTTATACTGAGTCCATTCGTAATTTGCAGATCATTGAAATCCATTAATGTTCTGCATCCAGTGCATTCGGCAGTAAGAGAAGTATTCAGAAAAATTTATATTTGTCTCAGAATTTATCACTTAGAATTTCTGTCTTTTCTTAGTATTAGGTTCCCATCCTATTGCAGATTTGTTTACATTTACATGGTATCAGAGCCACGTTGTGCAAATCCCAAACAAATCTAATATCAGTTTGCTCCAGAAAATTCGTATTTTCTAAAATCGAATTTATTCACATTCTTCATAATGTCAAGTGTGATCAGATTTGAAGATCGCCTTGCAGGAGCAGACAATTTCACATCATGGAAGTTTAGAATCATGATGATCCTTAAGGAACATAAGTTAGACTCACTTGTGAGAGAAAATCTGGAGGAACCTAAGTCTGAACCTGAGAAAACTCAATGGGTAGAAAACAATGAAAAAGCCATGAAAATCCTTGTAGATGCAGTTAGAGATCATATAGTGCCCATCCTAGCAAAACATGAAACTGCATACCATATGTTCAAGTCTCTTGAGAAAACTTATGAGATCAACAACACCTGTAGGACTCTTGCTTTGAAAAGGCAAATCAACAATGTTCAAATAAACAAAGGAGAGTCCATTAATGCATACTTCATGAGGATTATTGAACTGAGGGATCAATTATCCACCATTGGATATCAGATTGATAGCAAAGAACTAACTCTAATTGCACTAGGAGGTCTTCCAAATTCTTGGGAGTCTTTTGTTCAAGGCATAAGTGCAAGATCTAAACTCCCTAAGTTTGATAGGCTAAGATCTGACTGTCTTCAAGAAGAATCCAGACTCTCCTCTAAAGAGAATAAACAAAAGAACATAGATGAAGACATTCTTGCACTCAACTCCTCATCTAATAAACAGAGTAAGAAAAAATCCTTCAAGAAAGGATCTTTTAAAAGAAAAAGAAATTCCAATGGAAAGGGATCTCATAAGAAGAAAGATATCTCTCAAGTACAATGCTTTAGATGTGATCAATACGGTCACTATGCAATGAAGTGCCCTGATAGGACTAAACAACAAACTTCCTTTGCTAAAGTAGGAAAGTCAAATTCAGATCATGAACCTGAGAACTTTGTGTTCTATTCAGCCCTATCTAGTCAAGTATCCGAACTCACTCTCGACTGGGTGATTGACAGTGGTGCTTCTAGACATATCACAGGATTCAGAGAACACTTAGATACTTTGACCGAAAGGTTTGATGAAGAAGTAACCATCGGGGATGATTCAGCGCACCCTGTAAGAGGGGTTGGAACTTGCTCTATCAAGTTGAAATCTGGGCTTTCTCTTCAACTCTCTGAAGTCTTGTTTGTACCTGGAATAAAGAGGAATCTTATATCCATCTCTGCCCTTGAAGACTATGGTTATAGAGTTACCTTTATAGATGGAAAAGTTCTTGCTTGGCCTAAAAACTCATCTATCAAGAAAGCCCTTACCATAGGTGTAAGACAAGGGTACCTTTATAAACTATGCACTGAAGTTAATCAAGCCCTTACCCTTGACACCTTTGAGTCAAATGAGATTTGGCATAGAAGATTAGGTCACCTTCATTTTCGTGCCCTACCTTCTATGGAAAAACTTGTAACAGGCTTACCTAAGTTAAAATCATCTCATGAAGGAACTTGCAAAGGTTGTGCCTTAGGGAAGAACTCAAAGGGATCCTTTCCCTCTAGTTTGAGCAAAACTCTTAATGTGTTAGAACTGGTTCACTCAGACTTATGTGGACCCATGTCTGTACCCTCTAAGGCAGGATTTCTTTACTATGTCATATTTGTAGATGACTTCTCTAGGAAAACCTGGATCTATTTCCTTAAGTGTAAAGAATCAATAGAAATCCTCAAAAGGTTCAAAGAGTTCAAACCCCTTTCTGAAAATTTCTCCTGAAGAAGCCTTTACCGGCATGAAACCTGACATCAGTCATTTTAGGATCTTTGGCTGTCCTGTCTATATTCATGTACCTAAAGAGAAAAGATTCAAACTAGAACCTTCTGGAAAGAAGGGGGTGTTTATGGGTTATAGTGAAAATTCCAAAGCGTACAGGATTTACATTCCCGGGCAGAATCAAATTGAGTTGAGTCGAGATGTCATCTTTGAAGAAGATGTTGCATTCAAAAGGGCAAGAAGCTCCTCTGAGATAGAAACCCTTTCCCCTAGAGTACCTGAGATGGAACCTGATTTTGAGATTCAGAGGGAGCATTCTGAGGAAATGTCACACGAACTTCCATCAAGTGAGAATTCAAATGACAATAATAGAAAGAGACCACTTTGGGCCAGGAAGATGCTCAAAGAAGCTGAGGTTCATGCAGCACCCAAAGGAACGTTCAGGGAGAGTAAAAGACCCAAACGTTTCTCTGGCTATGTTGCTCTAATAAACAACATCTTAAACTCAGAACCTGACAGTGTTACAGAAGCCCTCCAACATCAAGCATGGAAGGATGCAATGACGGAGGAATATCAGTCCATTCTAAAGAATGATGTATGGGATGTAGTGCCTAGACCAAAAGGGAAATCTGTTGTCTCTTCCAAATGGCTCTTCAAAATCAAGCATGCTGCTGATGGCAGTATAGAAAAATATAAAGCACGTTTTGTGGCAAGAGGTTTTTCTCAAAAGGAAGGCATTGATTACGAAGAAACATTTGCACCTGTTGCCCGTTACACATCAGTGAGAGCAGTGTAGCCATTGCAAGCTAAAGGTGGAAGATCCATCAAATGGATGTGAAAATTGCCTTCCTGAATGGAACCATTGAAGAGGAATCTTATCTGGAACAGCCTGAAGGTTTTGTGATACATAAACCTGACTCACATGTATGCAGACTGAAGAAAGCTCTTTATGGACTTAAACAGGCTCCCAGGGTCTGGTATGAAAGAATTGACAGCTATCTCTTGGGATTAGGATTTTCCAAGAATGAGGCCGATCCAATCTCTACTTCAAGGTAATCAAAGGTGATATGCTAATAATTATTTTATATGTTGATGACTGCTGATAACAGGAGAAGATCACCTCATTGCTCAAGGAAGCAGGATCTAACTTCTGAATTTGACATGAAAGACTTGGGCATTCTTCACTACTTCCTAGGTTTAGAAGTATGGCAGAAACCAGAGGGCATCATACTAAACCAAGGGAAGTATACTATTGACATTCTGAAGAAATTTGGAATGTTGGACTGTAGACCGATGTCTACACCCATGGAAACCAACCTTCACAAATTGAAAGAAGCAGCAGCAGAATCCAAGTGTGCAGATCCAACCCTTTACAGACAGATGATTGGATCCTTGATGTATCTGGTTAACACCAGAGCTGATATTTGCTATGCAGTGAATGTTCTCAGCGAGTTCATGTGTGAGCCAAAGGAAATTCACTTAATGGCTGTAAAACATATTTTGAGATATCTTCAAGGCATTATTGGATATGGTCTCCTTTACAAGAAAGTTCAACTAGATCTACATGGATACTCTGATTCAGATTGGGCTGGAAGTGTCACTGATCGGAAAAGCACATCAGGATGTTGCTTCAGTTTAGGATCAGCTATGATCTCCTGGATTTGTAGAAAACAATCTTCAGTTGCTCAGAGTTCAACAGAAGCCGAATACATTGCAGCCTCAATGGGAGCAAGAGAAGCAGTTTGGCTTCGTAAATTACTTGTGGGACTCTTTGGTGAACCCTTGAATCCTACAATTATTCACTGTGATAATCAGAGTTGTATCAAACTCTCTGTAAATCCTGTCTTTCATGATAGATCTAAGCACATTGAGATCCCCTATCATTATGTAAGAGATATGGTGGAAAGAAAAGTAATTCAGTTGGAGTATATTAGTACAAATGATCAAACTGCAGACATTCTCACCAAGCCTCTCTCCCGAATCAAGGTAGAGCACTTCAGGAAGAAACTTGGTATGGTTGAAATGTAATTTGTTATTTATGTTTGAAATTCAAATTGTTTATCAAATTGTACTAATATATAAAGATGTTTAAATGTGTAAACTCTTTTGTCATGTGTGTGACTCCATGACTTTATGGGCCTACTCCCCCTGTGTACATTATTGAAAGGTGACGATCTTTCTAATAATGAACACTTGTATTTGACATTGTAAAGTGACGACTCTACAATGATAAACTATCATGATAGATATCATGTGACTTGATATCTATGGATATGTCATGATAGTATCTCTTGGACACTTTGGTTGATATCATGGGACTTGATATCATTTGTAGATCCCTTAAGAGATAAACATGGTGGATATTTATATCCGTGGATATGCCATGAATTATGGTAGACATCATGTGACTTGATGTTAGTGCACATACCATAATAAAGATGTGTTATGAAGAATGTCATGTGTCTTGACAACCTTGAGAAAACATATCTTCGATATCACGTGTAAAGGTGATATCTTCACTTATTTGATTTGAAATATCTTCCCTAAGCTAAGAGGGAGTGTTGATGTATGATAGCTTAGGTCTGATATAAACAATGATTGCTATAAGCATCATCACTGTTTATATTAGATCTATCGCTCTTAATATTTCTGAAATCAGTAAATCGAATTCAAATAAGTTAATGATCAAAATACGTTTTTGAATAAAGCTCTGTATTCTTAATCGCCACTTTGTGAAGGCACGTATTTGTTAAAAACTCGAATGGTGTTCTGGAACCCGCGCGCTGAATGGAAACACGTCCCTTGAGCGGACGTGTCTCCAAGTGTGGAGACACGTCCTCTCAAGAGGCGTGTCCCTTTGAGTATGACACCCGTGCGCTCAAGGAAACACGTCCCTTGAGTGGACGTGTCTCCAAGTGTGGAGACACGTCTTCTCAAGAAGACGTGTCCCTTGGAGGCGGGTCTCCCTTATACTTATACTGAGTCCATTCGTAATTTGCAGATCATCGAAATCCATTAATGTTCTGCATCCAGTGCATTCGGCAGTAAGAGAAGTATTCAGAAAAATTTATATTTGTCTCAGAATTTATCACTTAGAATTTCTGTCTTTTCTTAGTATTAGGTTCCCATCCTGTTGCAGATTTGTTTACATTTACACTCGTTTATATTTTGATACTTTTTACTTTAGAACGAATTTAAAATTATTCTATTTAAATACGTTGTGAACTTTCCAAATAAAGTTGTCTTCTAATTTTATTTGGTTATTATCCGCTATACTTTCAACCATTTTGCAAAGCAATAACAATCATTGTTTTTTTTTTAAACTAATCACTATCAACTATATTTCTAACATTCATAAGTCAAATAATCAAACTACAAAGCCGCTCTACTTACAAATCACTTGGTAAAATCAAACTCAAAATCAACCAATCAATTTACAGAGTCTCTTTACTAACAAATCATTTGCCCATCAATATTTAACAAATATTTGTTCTAAGGAACCAACTCAACTTCAACTATACTAGTCATAGTTATGCCTGGTACAAATTGAACTTGGAGCCAATATCAGCCCTAACAACTATAATCTTCATTTACCCATCAAAATTATGATACATATGGCTTGCAAGAATCTGTTGATCTCAAACTATTATTTGGCTTGCCTCTGAATTAGTATGCTATAGCTCTTCTATTGACTACCCAACAAATACTGTTATTGCAATACTACAAAGGCAAGTACTCGCCACCATGTGGCACATGTTTAATTACAAAACCAATTCTTACCTTCATCATTTGTTTTACAGGTTTCAAAAGTTATTTGAAATTAGGTTAGATATATGTTTTCAATTTCCAACAAAATTGGAATACAATGGCATGGACACTAGTCAGTCCACAGCCTTTTCTCTCTAAGGAATTTTTTATGCACAGGTTTGTATATGGAAGTGGGTAGTTATATGTGTTAATAATTCCATTAGCTGATATTTTCTATACAGCAACTTCAATTTTTTCTTCTCATGGGACATTTCAATTTGCACCCAATTTAACACATAGGGTTATATTCTTTTGGAGCAATGCATGTATTGACTTGTTAGCAGGCTTTGGAAATTTGCATAATTGTTTGTTCGTGTTTGACCAGTAGTACTGCCTTGTTATTTTCAGCTGGGATTTCTTCAGTGCTCTCAGGGAGAGACTGGCAGTGCCTTGGATAAGATGTTGCATAAGAAGATATCATAAACTGGGCAGTATTTCTTCTATGAATGTGAGCTTTTAGTATTGAGTTTTTTTAGTTATAAATGAATAAATGTAATTCTAAAATGGAACATGGTGACATTCTTGCCTTGGAAATTATTTGGGTTTTTTAATGATTTAAGATTTATACATGTAAATAATTTCCAGTGTATTTGGATGCAACTGTGTAAAGTTTTTTTTATTTCTAACAGTTCTAGTCTCCTTGGCAATGCCTATTAAGGAAATTTAAGATTATGGGTTTTTGTTAGTAGGGATGGATGCCTTTTGTGCAGCTTTTAGTATGATCCAGTTTGATTCACCAAAATTTAATTTTGTTAAAGCTGCTGCATGATTAAACACATTACATTTTATTGGGTTGTTGCATTCAAAATGCATATCATAGACTTTGGCTTTAACGACAACTCCAAGTGAATGTCTAGAATGATTTATATTTTTTTGCTTCTGGTGCAGGGCGTTTATCAGTTTTGTGATTTAGATGCCTTGTATGGGTTAGATGTTATATCAACTTATATTGATTGTAAGAAAAAATACATCAATGTGATGAGTTAGTTCGTTCTTGTTGTCCTATCTAAGGGAACTTTAGAAAGGTTGCATTTGCAAAGTGTCAACAAGTCCAATATTGAAAGATATAGACATTCAAAATGGAAATAAAATATACAATATTTTCAAGCTAAAGCCCTAGATATTGTGAAGACTTGTCTATGTGCCTGGTTGTTACATGTTGATCTTAGTTATTTGGGGGCTCACAATAGAGAGGCATGTGATAAATACTAACATTTTATCCAATCTAAACTAAACTTTTAAGATATTGTTGATGTTTTTCTTCCTTTAACATGTTGCATCCGTACAACAGGAAAATGATAGTAGATACTTATTGATGAATACAGAGAGCAGAAATAATAGTCAAAATTTACAGGCCAGCTGAGATAATAGTCAAAATCTACAGGCCAGCCGTAAACTTTTTTTGCCTAATCACAATGTTTTTTACATGTGCCTGGTTGTTACATGTTGATCTTAGTTATTTGGGGGCTCACAATAGAAGGCATACTGACCTTTTATCCTATCTAAACTAAACTTTTAAGATATTGTTGATGTTTTTCTTCCTTTAACATGTTGCATTTGTACAACAGGAAAATGATAATAGATACGTATTGATGAATACAGAGAGCAGAAATAATAGTCAAAATTTACAGGCCAGCTGGGATAATAGTCTGTTGGCATTTCAATTCGCACCTCTGGAGTGCGTATTGGAAACGGACAGCTATGCACAGATAAACTGGTCTTCAAATTTGGAGGGGAAGCTTCCTCTTTGCTGATTATGCTTTTTAAAAGAAACAACTAAACTAATGGACGATCTTTTTTGTTCTCAGCTTGAGAGCACAAGGTTTATAAAACTCTTCATGTCGTAGCTGAGATTTTCTTTGGTTTCGTAAATCCAACTACAACTAAACCTATGTTAAAACGCTTCTAATTTCTCAATAAATTCAGAGCAAGAGAAATTAGAAGTAAACAAGTATGATTTTCTGACACAAAAGCTCAAATAAACTTGCATCCAACATTCACCCGAAGACTCATTGTACTTTCGGTTGTAAGCTGAAATAAAGATTACAGAAGCCAATTACTGAAATAAATGAGACATTGGATCGAAGCACAAAGGCATGAGATTTATTTCCTCAAAGCTTTCTTGAACAACAATAGTACATCTGGGACAGTAGATTGTATGATGAAACAAACATACAATAGACGATCAAACCAGCTTTATAACATGACATTAAACAATAAACTGAACAATGATTTGCAGCCACAAGTAAACATACAATCTTTTTCTTACACAATGTGAACCAACATTGAATAGTAATATTGTAGGCGAAATGGCGCAAAAATTTGTTATCACAAGCAAAAGTTAAACAATAATGAGCAAGGTTGCTCTTATTTATAGAAGCTCAAAGGAGTAGGGAACCCTAAAGTCTCCTTGAGTTAACATTTAGTTCTTGCTAACATGTAAGATTTATTCCTATGTCTAAATGCAGGTAACTTAACAGTTAACTGGAAAGACTACTTCAGTTAACTAATTCTAAACTAAACTAGAACTCCATATGTACATAGGTGTCTCCAAAATAGACATGCATGATTGGTGGGACAACGAGTTAATTTGGAAAGAAGCATTAAGTTAACTGCTATGTCTAATGTCTATTTGGAAAAGGTGGGACGTCCATGACTAGTAGTTCACAGGCCTTGATCATGGGCAATCAATTCCTCCAAGAAGTTGTTAACTGCCTCATCATCCAGGGCATTAATACTCTTCTGAAGTACTTGATGTCTTCAAGCATCTCTTCACCGTCTGTGATTTGACTCTGCAATTCTCTTCCACTCTTGGCCGCTTCGTCAGATTGTGTTGACATGACTGCAAGTTGGCTCAACTTACAGTCAATTGAATCACCGCTGATAATACCATGGATGAGTTTCTGAAACTCCGACTGTACGTTGGGGAGCTCGATGTATTCACCATCCTCATGTTGATATTGGCAAGGGACTTGCAACACGAAAGTTCTCACGAATTTGAGTGCACTTGTCACCTTTTCTCTGCTCTTGGTCAACTCTGCAAAAATTGTTTCATGCGTTTTTACCTTGAAGATTTGTTGTTCTCTCCAAGTAAAAACTTCTCCTTATTCTCTTTTGTAGTGACCGAGTCATATGCCATCCTCAAGTGAGAGACCATGATCTCATTCTGTGGTTTGCCTATCGCTATGTCTTGCTCCGACTCCTGAATCTCTATGCGAAGGTCGTGGGCATTGTATCTCAACTAGTACAACTCTGAAAGTATGAAATGGCCCCTTGTAACAAACTCTTCTTCCCAGTCTTTCAGGCGCTTCCCATAAACAACTTACTAACTTAGCTAATTTTGTTTTGCTGGTAACTCTAACATCTACGGGAGCAAGGCGATGACATTTTTAGTGCCGTGCATAAAGTTGGAGATATATTGGTGAAGCTGCTAGTTTTCAGCCTTGAGGGCTGCTTTATCTTCACCATCTTTTATCACTCTCTCCTTTGTGCTTACCGCTGCAACTTCGAGGAGATGCACATCAGCTTGGCGTGTGCTTTTACCAAGGTTGACCTTTATCAAGGTGAGGTCATCAACCTTTACCTCATCTACATTTCTATCCTCAGGTGGTGCGGTGGTCTCGATGACAATCTCGTTGTCGGTGTTCCTTTCCACATGAACTTGCTTTTTTAGCTTCTTCTTCGACGTGTCTTGATAGACATGGTCAAATTTTGCAAAGTCCAGTTGATAGGACAACTTCCTCCTCTTCCTATCCAAGAGATTCTCAAGCCAAGACAAATCTCGACTAATCTCACTGGAAGGATTGGTGCTAGTCCCAGGAAGTCTTGATGAGTGAGAATGTATCGAGGTGTCACGTGGTGGCGAGTTTGGCTCCAAGTCAATGCAAATCAGAGACTGCTGTGGTGGTGACGGAATGGAGGCTTTGCTTCTATTTCTTGCACTATCTCAGCTGTATTTGTGGCTATCTCCACATGTTGTTCTTGCTGGTTTATATCAGCAACTAGTGTCTTTCCCTTTGTATGCCCTGACGTTTTGCTTCCTTTAGGAGGGTTACTCCATGTCTTTTGTCTGGGTTCTGATCTTGAGGTGGAAGGTAGCGTAGTAGTAATCGGTGGCGGCTCTGTGTTTGGGAGGACTACCTTCCTCGTCCTCTTGCTATCCAAGTAAAGTATGCTGTTTCTCACAACTCTGCTCGATCTTTGCTTTGCATACCAATCAACGGCTGGAAGAGGCTGCGTGTCAACTTGATCCCTGAAGAATGTAGGAAGTGTGACTTCCCCATCATCATTTGATAACCCTTCCACATCTTTTGACATGAAATCAACAATTTGTGAAAGAGTGAACTTGTTGTAGTTGCGCCTTCGCACCTCAAACTCGTCCTCATAGTTGAAGCAATAGTCTTCCATAGAAGGTTTGTGTAAAGAATGATTGCCAAGGCGTGCTAAAAAGTGACCCCAAGGGTCATATGAGCGTCTTTTGATGAGATACTTAAGGTTAAGTCTTGTCATCTCATGGCTCATAGCCTTGGTGTCAGCTGTTGATTTGCACCTGTAAATTCCCATGTGAAAAGGAAAAGTTGTAGCTGTCTTGCATTTAATGTGTAGATAGGAGTGGACTTCGTGCAATTGCCGTAGAAATTCCATGAAAACCACCTTATTCGATGGATAACGGGGTAACATGGTTGGATGATCGGAGTATCCATACATGCGAATGTATGTAAAAGTAGGGAACTGGATGAACCAGTCCTCCCAATCTACCATTGCCAATTTGGCTTCTATTGAAATACACATATGTAACTCACGATCAAGATTCCTCACTGTGTACATTAGGAATGATTCATTCACTTGCTTGAAGTGTCGCTCTGATTGTGTGAATTCATGTTGCGAGTAATACTGATGAACCTTCTGTACACCTAGAGTTCCCACCGTATTCAACCCTCTAAATTGGCCTTGGAAGGCTATTAGATACACGAGGTATGAACACATGGAATTTGTGAGCTATCAAGAAATTGACCATCTGTTTGTGGAGACTATTGCTAATCAAAGTAGCCCAATCATAGTGTTCCTTGCAATTGACAAGTTGAACCATGATGTAATACAAATCCATGGCTGGAACTTGTTGGCATTTGCTTGACTGGTAACATGGTTGAGTAGGGTGATCATTACTGCATATTCATCTTTGAACTCTCCACGTCCTACATTTTTCAAGGTATTCTTTTTATGCTCAAGCCACCTTTTTGGTATTGCAATGTCTACAAGTTGATTTGTGAGGCTCAAGGGGCGCTTTTGTGTCTCTGAGATACATTTTGCAATTTATAACCTTTGACGAAATGCTCCAGTTTGATCCTCATTGTTGGGAGTTTGACTACTTCGATGTTCGTGCTGATGAGCTCATCGCGAAGATTGATCAACTCTGAAGAAATGTTCCTGGGAGTCACGAAGTCTGAAAGCTACATCTGAGGCCCCATGAAGTTGGGCGCCTTTTCTAAGAAGGGTGCATTTTTCTCAACACAGCCAAATTTCCATGTTTTTCAGCTTGCTTTCGTCTCCGACATTTTACGCTTGATCTTCATTCATGAGCGTTCGATAGGTCTCGAGAGCTGATTGTCGGATTCATTGCGTAGTTGGAAGGATTCTGAGCAGATCTCTTAGAGAAGGCAGCTGCTGAAAACCTCATCTAGTTGACCAAAAGTCTAGGCGCCCCTGGCCTACAAGGGTACATTTGACCTTTTGACTTAAATTTCATCCTCTGTTTTATGTGCTCGTTGAATCAATTGCTACTGTTGTTTGATACGTGTTGTGGACTAGCGAACAAATTTGTTGCGAAGCTAGACTAAAGCCGGGAAGATCATCTGGTGATCGTTATTGCAAAAACTGACATTTGAGAGCTTTTATTCTTGGGTGCCCCTGGGCTATAGGGGTGCATTTTCCGTAACAGGCTGCCATTTTGGATGTTTGTTGACCTTTTGCATGTTCTGCCTCTGTCGTCATTTGTCGATGTTTGACAAATCAGATGGATTTGCTAGAAAGTTGGCAGAATTCCGAAGAAGATGACTGGTTTTGCAAACATTAACAACTACATTCGTCTTCTCAAATTCAAGGGTGCCCTTGACCAGCAGGGGGGGCTTTTGGCTCCAGACTTGATCATTTTCTATTGATTTTCAACTTCTTCACACTTTGTGATTACCGTGTTGTTGAGCTACTTTGACTGCGTTGAAGCATTGCTGTTGTTGACGCGAGTACGTTTACCATAGTGATTGCTTTCACCATTCTTATGTGCACGAACATTGCAAAGTTGACCTCGGCATTGATTGCAAAAGCATCTCCCTTGTAGCAAGGTGTATTGTTTCTAGACAAAATATTTTTCACATTTTTCTCCTTTTGAAAATCCCCTTCGTTGCGAAGCATCTTTCGAGCATCTTTCGCCATAGAATCTTCTGTGATGCGTTTGAGGCTTAGATTTCAACACCTTGTATTTGGCCATTTGCCATTGTTGACCTCAGAGGTCCTAACTTTTCTCCTGAAAAAGTGAAGTAGACCCACCAGAGCTAAACTGACTTTTTCTTGATTTTGACTTCACCAATGTGATTGTGAAGTGAAATAAGGCAATCAAAATTATTTTTAGTCAATTTTGAAAAGATCGTATTTTTTAGGGTTTTTCCTAAAAACAAGGGCCTGAAACCCTAATTTTCAAAATTTTCAAAATTTGCCAGTATCCTCTGGACAATAAACCCACAAAAAGCCCATGCTTTGTTTGACCTAAAACTGGCCTTATTGAAGCAAATTTTTTATTTTGGGTACAACATAGTCAAAATCTACAGGTCAGCCGTAAACTTTTTTTGCCTAATCAC
Organism: Sequoia sempervirens; assembly: GCA_007258455.2. Taxonomy (NCBI): domain Eukaryota; kingdom Viridiplantae; phylum Streptophyta; class Pinopsida; order Cupressales; family Cupressaceae; genus Sequoia; species Sequoia sempervirens. The sequence continues at coordinate 196,906 of VDFB02263491.1, forward strand.
ATTGTTTTTTACGCCCCTAGCATTTAAGATGTTATAGAATGCTGCAAGCTTCTGATAGAATTAAAATTAAACTTTCAAATGATGTTAAACTAGATTAAAGATTTGGCTTAAATGGGCTTTGTTAGAACACATAGATATACTGAGAGGGGGGGTGAATCAATATATCCCTCAAATAATCCAATTCAATTTTATCAATCAAAACTTATTTCTGCCTTTAAATAGATAAAGCATTTAAAGCACAAGTGCAAAACCACAACACCAGATATACGTGGAAAACCCTACAAGGGAAAAACCATGATGAGAAAGCTGCTTGGAGCTACTATCCAAATCCAGCCTCACAAATGAAAAATAGGATTTACAAGAAGTTTTATGGCTTCAATCACAGGAAGTTTACAAGTCCCTGCAAATTATAACACTTACAAAAAGAGGCTACAACCTGAATGTACAACACTTGATGATTTTAGGTGATCAACCACCACCACAACACTTCTGCTCAACAACCTCTGTTGCCGTCGGCTCACTGCCTTCAACACTCACTCATTCACTTCTAACTTCGGCTCATTGCCTTAAGCACTCACTTATTCACTTCTGCCTTTGGCTCACTGCCTTAAACACTCACTCATTCACTCTGTTGCCTTCAACTCACTGCTTTCAACACATTACACACATTACATTGCCTTCGGTTCACTGCCTCCAACACATTTCACATATTACAGATTGAACATTTCAAACACACTTGATCTTCCATTTATATCCTTCGCAAGCATCAAAAAGTTTCTCCTTGTCAGTCAGAATGAAATGTATGACATGAAATGTGCAACAACCATGATAAGTCGGCTTAGCCAAGAGATAAGCAGGATCTATTTTACCTTAGCGCACATTCCCATACTGGCGCACACAACAAAGATTTGGTGCAAACACTTCAACATTCCGAGTCGGCCCAACAAACACTTATCCTTCCATGCATTAGCTCTAGACCACAAGCGGTATCAGAGAGACCAGATAACATCATGCAGATCACTTCACATGCCTTAAATGATATTCAAAAACATTCCCATGCACTTCTTTTACCACTTCATGCAACACCATGTTGGTGCAAGCAAACAAACATTGAACCCAACATCACTTGCAAACCCAAAAAACATAGTCTTGAGATAGAACATTGAAAACCCGACTTGTGGTTCACCTCAGCACCTGAAATTTGAAATGAGAAAACAAATAGACATTTTGAACAAATCCTCCAAACCGCAAGACCACAACGTCAACTGCGGAGAAATGTGGAGCATTTCTCTGAACCTTCTTGATTGCAACAACATAGTCCTCACTCTGCTAGCTCTGGAAACTTTTGCGGTAGCTTTTCTGCATTGAATTCAGGAACATACATACTTCACACCTGTCTCTGTCTAACTTCCAAACCACAAAGCCATATTTTCATTCTCCTGAGCTTCTTTAGTACAACTTGCTGAGCTACTAACTGCATGAACATCTTTCATAACTCGTGCAATGCTTCACATCAAGAGACATAGAATACAACCATTCTCAACATTAGAAATCACATTTACAACATTCTCCACATCACATAGATTGCATCACATGCAACCATCCACACACTATCATTCTATTGACATCAATGAGAACACTGACATTAATGACAACACCTGCAACTATCTCCATTTTGTTGACAACATCTGTAACAGGCTTTAGGGGTTAAATGTATAATTAAAATGGAGAAAGCTACAAAATTCATCATGTTGAATGCAATAGTCTTCTGCCATGTTCAAGCAAATTCTTAATGGTTGATTTTAAATGTGTTTAAAGGTCATTCACCTTGAATGTTTTGGAGTTGCAATAAATTGACTTGCTTTTAGGCATTATTCTTTTCGACTTTCATATGGTATGGCATGTATTTTAAAAGGGAAAGAATTGTAGGAACCCTTTGTTGATTACAATGAGCAGAGAAATGAACAGACAACTTGAATGTTTTGGAGTTGCAGTAAATTGACTTGCTTTTAGGCAGTATTGTTTTCAACTTTCATATAATATGGCATGCATTTTGCAAGGGAAAGAATTGCAGGAACCCTTTGTTGATTACAATGAGCAGAGAAATGAACAGACACCTTGAATGTTTTGGAGTTGCGGTAAATTGACTTGCTTTTAGGCAGTACTCTTTTCAATTTTCATATGGTATGGCATGCATTTCGCAAGGGAAAGAATTGCAGGAACCCTTTGTTGATTACAATGAGCAGAGAAATGAACAGACATCCTGATGTCAAAGTCGACTCTATAGGCTGATTTTAGCAAATCCTCTCAATTAACAATAGTTTCACATCTCAGGCCTCAACATTTCCCAATGGACAGTCAAATGAGCTTCAAAATTTATGGTACACTGGATTGCTTTCTTAATATATAGCATAAGTCCATTGATGCGGTGAAGAGCAGGGAACTTAATTAATTGTAGCCTTGTCCTTGCAGCCAAAACCCAGATTTAATACCCATATTCCTGATGAAGTATGGAGACTCAAAATTAATTATGATTTAGAAGCACAAACGAACTATTAGGAACAATGGCAAGATTGAATAATTTATGCTAGGCCTTCAAAACTTTTATTCATTCACTTGATCTCTCTTTACAAAATGTAAATTGAGTTTTTCCTCTTTCCCCAAGAGTTTCACTCTACCAAAAAGAAAACTGCTCTTATTTTTTCTCTCCAAGAGCTCCCCTCCATTATTGATAAACCAATTTAAAGTTTGGTTTTCCCTTGTCTCTTCACATTCAGGTTGACTGTTTGCTTACATACGACGACTCTTTAACTTATAATTAATAATTTAACAGTAATAGGTTTCTGGATCTTCATTCTTGGTTGGTTTATATGAGCTATGCTATTGGACTATGTGTGGCCTCTTTGTAAGCATGAAGCCAGTTGCTCTATTGTAGTGACATAAGGAGCCCTACCCTTTTATTCTTTCTTTAATCATTAGAGTTTGGCATTGCTCGACTATTAACTCTCATGTTTGTTGCTACAAAGCTTTAGTTTTGTGTTCTGCATAATCTCTACTGATAATCAGGAGCTGGAATTCATCCCACAATATGAAAAATATGTTAGAAAAAAAGGAGCTGGAATCAGAGATTAGTAAAGTGATCCAAATCCCAAATCAGAGACTTCTCTGATTTACAATCTCTGTACACATTACTAAAACACTGCCTTTGCACTATTCAAGGTTTCAATTACTCTGAAGTAGACTTATATTGCACACATTGCAGGAGTTACAATTCTAAGATTTATCTGTTATATCTTTGCCCATGAATAAAAAATGAATAAAAATAAAGAGCTGGTTAAATTATTAAATTACATTCAGCTAGAGCCAAGCAGCCAGTAATTTCAGCACCCTAGGCTGATGGTAAAACTAATTAGTTTTTGTAAGTAGAGCTAACCTTTGAATTCATTTTATTATTTTTGGCAATTACAATGGAGGCACTTCAAGGATGTCAAACTTTTAAGTTTTGATAGACAAGAATCAGATCTAGGTCTCTTCTTTAGGTTAGTTCTAATGACATTATCTGTTTCTGATGTCTGTCTTTGTCTAGCTATAATTTTATGCAATCTCAACTTGTGGTTGTTTATGCTGGCTCTGCAAACCAGAACCCTTAATTTAGATTCAATGTTAAAATTGTTATTAGTATTACAATTTCTTTAAAGGAAACTAAGTCTAAGACTTAAAGCACTGATTATCTATGTTAATATGCTTTGCTGTGCAGGGTCAT